>QEPC01013222.1:214836-243470 GCA_003113815.1 Sphenodon punctatus
CACATGGTCGAAGCGACAGGCAGAGTGAATGACCATGGCAGTGGAGTTTTGGATTGCGATAAGGGGGGAGAGATGAGAGCGAGGGAGGCCAGCATGGAGGAGGTTGCAGTAATCGAGGTGAGAGATAACGATGGCATGAACAAGGGTTTTGGCTGAGGAGGTAGAGAGAAAGGGGCGGATCCGAGCAATGTTACGGAGGGCAAAGCGGCAGGATTTGGCCAAAGAGTCAATGTAAGGTTTAAAAGAGAGGTGCGTATCAAAGATGAAGCCCAAGCTACGGACTTGGAGAACAGGATGGATGGTGACTCCATCGATGGAGATGGGCAGGTTAGCGGGAGAGGAAGGGGAGGGAGGAAAAATGAGGAGTTTGGTCTTGGCCATGTTGAGCTTGAGTTGACGTTGGGACATCCAGGCAGAGATATCAGAGAGGCAGTTGACGAGGCGTGAGCGGACAGACGAGGAGAGAGAGGGGGTAGAAAGATAGAGTTGGGTGTCATCAGCATAGAGATGATATTGGAACCTGTGGGAGGCAATGATTTTGCCAAGGGATAGGGTGTAAATAGAGAAGAGGATTGGATGAGGCAAATTGGATGAGGCAGAGCAGGCGTGGCGGACTGGATGAGGCAGAGCAGACTGAAGCTCAATCCCGACAAGACGGAGGTGATGATGGTAGGCAGGGCGAGGGAGGTTCTGGCTCCCCTTATCGGGGGGGGGCGTCCTCCCGTAGCCCAGCAGGTTCGGAGTCTGGGGGGGTTTTTGGATGCAACCCTCTGCCTGGATCGGCAGGTGGAGGCTGTGGCTAAAGCCGCCTTTCGCCTGTTGTATCTGATGCGGAGGCTACGTCCATACATTTCTGGGCCCGTCTTGGCCACCCTTCATCACCTTGAGGCTAGACTACTGCAACACGCTCTACGTGGGGTTTCCCTTGATACTGGGTCGAAGGCTGCAGCTAGTGCAGAATGCAGCGGCCCGACTCCTTACAGGGACGGGTCGGCGGGAGCATAAAACACCTGCGCTCCACACTCTGCACTGGCTGCCTATAGCATACTGAGCCAGATTCAAGGTGTTAGTGTTGACTTATAAAGCCCTGCACAGTCTCGGCCCCTCATACCTCAGGGACCGCCTCGCCTTCTGCACCCCAGAGCGATCCCTTCGGTCCGCCGGGGGCACCTTTCTGGAGGTTTCCCGGGTAAAACGGGGCCACAATGAAGAGGGTGCTCTCGTGGCCAGGCCGTGACTTTGGAACTCCCTCCCAGAGGAAGCCCGCCTGGCCCCAGGTCTGCTGGCCTTTCGCCGGGCCTGCAAGACCTGGCTATTCGCCCAGGCCTTCGGAGAGGGGGGTGGGAGGTTGGGTTAGTTGTGGTTAAATTGGGTGATTTAAAAAATCGTTGGGGTTTTAAATGTTTTTATTGAATTTTATTATTATGTTTCTGGTCTTGTAAGCCGCCCCAAGATGCCATAGGCATGAGGGGGCGGCTAATAAATACAAATAAATAAATAAATAAAAATAAATATCGACAGAGATCAAATTGAAGTGGGGCACCCGCCAAAGTTGCCCAATGTCACCATTGTTATTTAATATCACTATTGAACCTCTTGCTATAGCTATAAGAAGTGTACAGCAAATTCAAGGCATAAAAGTCAGGAAAAAGGAATACAAATTAGCTATGTATGCTGATGATATGATTTTCTTATCTGCACTGCCTCAGTCCATCCCAAATCTGTTAGAAATTATTAAACAATTTGGCATGGTATCGGGCTATAAGGTTAATATTGAAAAATCACAAATGTTGATGTTCAATGAAGAAAAATTGTCAAATAGTTACAAAATTCAACAACGTTCTTTGTACAAAAAACGGGTTTAAGATATTTAGGAATTAACATAACAAAAAAGTGGAAAGTTATATAAAGCAAATTTTGTGCCCATATTAGAAGAGATTAAAAACAGGGAAGAAACCTGGAAAAAACATCAAGTATCTTGGATAGGTAGAACAAATCTTATAAAGATGATAATCTTGCCATAGCTGTTGTACATTCTTTTGCATTGCCCATAAAATTGCCTAGGGAATACTTTGGGACTATTAACAAAGTAATTTCAAGAATAATATGGAATAGAAAAAAAACACGAGTGTGGAGAGCAATTTTGTACACCCAAAAAGAGAGGGGCGGCATGAATATGCCGGACTTTAAATTATACCATTGGTCATCTGCCCTGCAAGGAATTAAAGTATGGTACCACAACAACAATGTCCTGGATTGGTTAGAGCTGGAAAAAGATTATTGTAAGACCCAAAATTTTAAAAACCATCTTACAGATACCTTAAAAATTAAACTACACGGTTGGGAGGAACACCCATTCATACATATGGCCTTACAGACATGGAAACTTTGTTTTAAAAAGGCTGAAATAATAAAGGACAAAACTCCTTTTTCTCCTATCTTTGGACAATGGATAAAAAAGGCAGAGATTTCAGAAAATGTAAAAAAGATATGGGGAAAAAAAGAACTAAAATTTGCTTCTCATCTGTTTGTTGGAGAGTAGATACTAACTATGGATACAATTAAACAGAAGATAGGTGCTGACCCGGGTTTTTTCATCTATGCAAAAATCGAAAGCAAATTTGTTAATAAGCAAGACAGATCATTTTATACAAGAAAAATTACTGCATTGGAGAAAGTATTATACGGTGATTCCTCACAAAAGCATATATTATTACGACTCTCTAGCTTATTACAAAGTTTATTCAATTTACCCAACGCTGGATATATAGTTGTATGGGCGGAGGATCTGCAAATGGAAATAGATAAAAAGATGTACTTAATTTGGGAAGCCATGCAGACTGCCTCAAGGTCGCTAGCGGTGAAGGAACCACAAATAAAGACAACGTACCAAATGTACTTGACCCCACAAAGATTATACACCATGAACAAAGATTACCCCAAGAACTGTTGGCAGGGATGCAAGGAGACTGGAACGTTGATGCATGGTTGGTGGCAATGTCCACACATAAAGGTATCTGGGAGAAAATCTGGCAGCACATGAATGAAGTTGCCCAGATAGAAATTCCATTACAGCCATCGCTTGTGCTATTGGGAATCTTCTCAGACATACAAATCACAAAAGAAAGAAGACTGGCATGTCAACAATTAAGGCTGGCGGCAATATATACTATTATTTGTAACTGGAAGTCGGTGCAAAAACCATCATTGACTCGATGGTTGCAAAGGTTGTGGTTCACACTAACAATGGAGCGCATACAAGTTGAAATACGTCAGGACTTAGAGGGCTTTTATGCAGTATGGAACTACATATGGGAATTAATACAACAATATTCAAAGTCTTATGCAGCAAATGTTACAATATGTTTAACAAAAATATAGTAAATTAGTTAGATTGATTTAACACAGATAATTGAAGATAATGGACCAACGCTGTAACGGGTATATCCCAAACCGGTCCTCATGATCAAACATTTAATGTATATATGTTATATTATAATTAAAAAATACAAAAAAGAAAAGGGGGAAAAAAAGAGCTCTGAGAGCTCCAGGAAGACAGAGGATAAAGAGAAGCATTGTCTAGAGGGCTGAGCCAGCCCACAGCCTGAGGCTGCCCTAGAGGTATCCAAGGCTTGAGGACGGCGCCCATAGCCAGAGGGTATGGTGCCTGGCTATGTGAACTTGTTGTATGGACCATATATATATATATATATATATATATATATATATATGAACAAGTGCGAATGAACATTGCATGAGATTAAAGACTTTGGGGCTGATTCCAAGCCCCGCAGATTGCGCACACTGGCACACATGCAAGTCTCGTGCTCCCCCAGCACAGGACCGATAGCGCACACACAAACTGCACGTTAGTGCAGTGACGGCACCTGTGTGGTTTGGGATTGCAGCCACTGGGGTAAAGGAGAGAATCGGTGTGGTGTGACTCATGGGGCGGCATCCTGCCAGTAGTCTCCCAGATACAACCATACCCAGTTACATTTGGTGGCGAATGTGGGCATTCCATGTTGGAGCCATACCAACTCTAGATAGGCCCAGGAGGTGATCCTATGCAGGGAAGAGGGTACACTTGGGTGTGGAGTGGAGGATTGTGCCCTGAGTCAAGGTTGGGCTAAGGGATGAGTACATACTTGTAATACCCTGAAGGAGGGTCGAGCTGAAGTATACTAGAGAGAATGCACCTGCATGAGCTCCCTTGCGAAAGGTTGAACCAGGTGCTGAAGAGACACATAGCTAATGGAGAATTGCCATGTCAGCAGAGAAAAGCATGGGATCAAATGGAATTTGTGGCAAGCTGTGTTTCCTAGCTTAGTCTTTTACAAATGTTTATATAGGCACCACACAGATTATGCCATGCCTTCTTTCCTCCAAATGTTTTCAATCATTCCGGCAGGCAGAGTATTACAGGCTGCAGTCACAGAGTATTACAGGCATAATCTGTGTGGCGCCTATATAAACATTTGTAAAAGACTAAGCTAGGAAACAGAGCTTGCGGGAGGAGACGACCGATTGCTCTGTGCAAAGGAGATTACCTTGAAAGGAAAATAAAGAGTGGTAGAAAAGAAAGAGAGTCATTAAAGACCCCTGAAGAAGCTATTTGATAGTGAAACGCTGGGGACAAAGAATTTGTTATCTATGGGTGTTTTCAGACGTGATGGGGCGGCTTCGCCCCGTCCCGAAAACAACCAAGAGATTCCCCGCCAGGATCACCCAGGCACGGCAAACAGATGTGCCGGGGATCCCGGCGGGGAATCAGGGAGGGGGTGGGGCCGCACAGTGCAACATGCGGCCGCACGGCCCCGCCCCCTCCATGCTCCCTCGCCACCCGCCCTCTGGGGAGACGGGCGGGCGGTGAGGCCAATGCCGCCACAGCATCTGGCCAAGTTCACCACGGCTCGGAATCCCACCGGGGATTCCAGGCCGTGATAGCTGACCAGACGTTACTTTTTTTTATGCCCGCCTGGAATCACTTTCACCACGCTTCAGCCAATTTTTGCCCGGTAGCCCGGGAAGCATGGTTGAAATTGACCCCATGTGGGTATTCAGCGTGGCGAACATCTGGTGGCCGCCGAACGGACGTGCAGGGCACAGTGACCACATGTAGGTATTCAGCGTGGTTCACTGTGATCTCGTCACGTCTGAAAACACCCCATGCTGAACAGACGTGCAGGGCACAGTGACCACATGTAGGTATTCAGCGTGGTTCACTGTGATCTCGTCACGTCTGAAAACACCCTATTTGGCCTTTCTTTCTCTGGATAGAGAATTTATTTGGATTTTTTTCTTTCTCTATGAACCTTTGGACTGGCTTTAATGTGTATATTAAAACACTATTGTACTTTACCTTCTGTGTTTATGTAAATATTATTTTCCTGAAAATCTTTTGGGAACACATGCTGGGAAGCAAAATTGCAGTATAAATTTTGCATAATTATACAAATAGGGATTTGTTATGCAATATAAGGATAATGTTGCAACATAATTATGCAACATAAGGATTTGTTCTTTGTTGTAAATTATCCAATTAGGGACAAACCAAAAAATCAGGACAGATCACACATACAATTCTTAAACCCAGATCCTTCTCTTTTCTCACAGGGTGCTTTCAGACAAGCACCTCCCTATCCACCCACGTACCTTCACTTATACATGTTTCAGGGCACCCATAGGGCACCACTGTAGCCCTGCAACATGTAGTGGGTGGGGAAGTGCTTGTCTAAAAGCATCCTAAGGTCTCTTTCAGAACGTTGCACAAGGAAAGGATGGGCCACCTCCATCTGCGAATGGCCCACCAGTGGACCACACCCTTTGGCCATGATCCTTGGCCATGACCCTTCAGCCATCACCTTTAGGGCGACTCTCTCAATATGAGAGGTACCTGGGGGAGGGGCAAGACAGAAGCCCAGGTGCGCAGAGGCCAGCAATTTCAGGCAGCAGCAAACAGCAACACGATCCCCTTCCAGTAACACTTTTCAAACACAACTGCAGCCGACGCCCACAAGGAACCCAATCAATTGGATGCAGACTTTGAGGCCTTGCTTAGCCAGGACTGGACTGGTCACATACCTCTTCCCGTGGAGGAGGAAGACACTACGGATTCCCTCGATGCAGAGATGCCCTCTGAGGAGGATATTGACCACTTCCCTACCTCGTCACCAGACAACGTCCGCATCTTTCAGGAACGTCTCATCTGTATGGCCATGACGCAAGGAGTATCTCTTGGCCCACTGATAGAAAAGAGCCATAGCAGCTCTTTGACATTTGGACTGTGGGAGCTAGATAGATAAAGGCTAGCAATACCTCTAGCTAAAACACTTTCTGAGAGACTAGCTGAAGTATGGAAAGAACCTGCTATGGTACCACCAGTGATACCTAAATCACTTATGATGTACCCGGTACTGAACTTGGAGCATGATTTCCTTGTCAGGTGCCCAGAGCTTAACTCCTTGTTTTCCTCAGTTGCATGTGAATGCTTGGGATTGGGCAAGATCTCAGCCCAACCTGAAGACAAAGAGGGGAGGTGCCTGAACACCATTGAATCTACTCCTCAGCAACTATGGAATTAGGAAAGGCACTACTTAGCCCTAATGGTCCATTACAATTATACTCTATGGGAGATGTATATAATGTCCTCATTGAACTCCCTCACAAGTCTCACTCCCATCTAATACCATTATATGGATTTACAGCTCGTTAAAGAACTGTACTCAAAGAGTACTCATCAATGGCTCCTCATCAATCTGGATGGAGATATTGGGCAGGGTGTCACAAGGTTCTCTCCTGGGCCTGGTACTGTTAACATCGTTATTAATGACGTGGATGGAGGAGTAGTGGAAATGCTTATTAAATTTGCAGATGACACAAAACTGGGAGGGATAGCTGCTAACACCTTAGAAGACAAATAAAATTCAAAATGACCATGATCAGTTGGAAAACTGGGCTGAAATTAACAAAATGAAGTTCAACAGAGATAAATGTAAAGTTCTGCATTTAGGTAAGAAAAATCAAATGTACAAATACAGGATGGGGGATACCTGGCTTGGCAGCAATACATGTGAAAAGGAACTGGGGATTGCAGTTGATCACAAACCGAACATGAGTCAGCAGTGTGATACAGCCGTAAAAAAGTCTAATGCGGTTTTAGGCTGCATTAACAGAAGCATCATTTCCAACTCACGAGAAGTAATAGTTCCACTCTATTCTGTGCTGGTTAACCCTCACCTGGAGTACTTTGTCCAGTTCTGGGCACTGCACTTTCAGAAGGATATTGACAAATTGGAATGGGTTCAGAAGAGGGCAAAAAAGATGGTCAGCGGTCTAGAAACCAAGTCATATGAGGAAAGGTCGAAGGTGTTGGGTATGTTTAGCCTAGAGAAGACTAAGGGGAGACATGATTGCTGTCTTCCACTACCTGAAGGGCTGTCACAGAGGGGATGGCAAAGACTTTTTCTCTCTTGCGCCTGAAGGCATGACTAGAAACAATGGGCTTAAATTACAAGAAAGCAAATTTTATTAAACATTAGGAAGAACTGACTAACTCCGAATGTAAAAGCCATTTGACAGTGGAACAAACTGCCTAGGGAGGTAGTGGGCTCTCCTTCACTGGTGGTTTTCAAACAGCGGCTAGACAGCCATTGTTGGGGATGCTGTAGCTGCGGATTTCCTGTATTGTGCAGGGGGGGGTGGACTAGATGACCTCTGAGGCAACATCTAATTCTATTATTCTTACTCACTGTACAAGATTGAAAAGAGCTCTCTGAGAACCTGTCAAGGGTAACTGTGTCCGGGTGCAGGTTGGGAGAGACCTTTAAGAGGATGCTAGCTCCAGCTAGGGGACTGGGCTAGCAGGGCTGCAGGCACTGCATCAGCAGGACAGTGTCTATGTGAAAGGCAGGTGGATTAGGGTGTGGCTGAGCCAACCCTAGGTTTCCCTCCAGAAACCAAGTCTCTGGGCATGCTCCCTGAAGAACAGAAGGGTTGTGAGGGACTAAGTCCTTGAGCATGCTCAAGAGGAACTAGAACTGGTGGAGAGAATAAGTTCATAGGCACACTCAATAGGAGTGGGCTGGGCTGGGCATGCCCAGGTGTATAAAAGTCAGGTCATGTGTTTGGGGGTAGGCACAGAAGAAGGATCTCCTAAGAGAACTCTGCCTGAGCCAGGAGTTGTAGAGTCTTGGGCAAGCTCAGAGGGTGATGCCTGAGCCAGAGTGTTCTGCAGGGAGCCAGAAGGAAGGCAAAGATTGCTGGAGCTGCAGGGTGTAGGTGGATGAGTTGGCAGCCCAGACAAGTGCCAGGCTTGTTGAAGCTGAGAGGGGCCTGACCTAAAGGGACAGTGGAGACTGTGTATATGGAGGAGACTGCAGACAGAGAGACTAAGACTTATGAGAGTATATAGAGAATAAAGGACAATTGAGTTAATTCCTCAAAGCCAGTGATTGTAAGGGATCTGGTTCTGCAAGGACTACCCCCTGGCAAACCACACCATTACAATATGGTTTGATGTTACCAACTCTGCAGGATGATCCATGACATCTGCTATATCTCTTTGCCGCCATTCCTGGCTCAGATCCTCTAGACTCACTCAAGAGGCACAAAATATCATTTTCAACTTACTTTTTGAAAGAGCTCACCTCTTCAGTGAAAACATGAACTAGGAACTCAGACACGCTAAAAACCAACCAGACCACAGTTAAGTCCATGGGACTTTCTGTCTCACTTGCAGAGCTTATTACACAGGAAGCCTCAATTGCTGCCAAAGCAGATGATGCATTCGTACTTGACCCTGGCCTCACGCTATCCATCACCGAGGCAGCCTATGAGTTACAGAGCACCAAAAGCAACTACAGTATCAGGGAACTCCTAGACAGAAGAAAGCCAGCCACTAGACACCCAACCCACACAGAAGCAGCATTTTTTATGCAGGGCAGGCTGCAGCCTGTGACTATGGACTCACCTTATTTCAGTGATAGACTCTGCCCCTTGGGAACGTATAATGTCAGATAGATGGATCCTGGAAATAGTCGGGTTGTTATTCAGTTTGTCACCAGACCAAATACTAGACTGGTAACAACACCAATTCCTAAGGACTCTGGCACAGCAACCTTATTGAAGCAAGAAATAGCAAACTAGTTTTTTTAAGGGAGCTATAGAACCAGTCCCCTCAGGGGAAATCAAAAACGGGTTCTAGTCTAAATATTATTGTTCCTAAAAAGCCTTCTGAAATTTGCCCTATCCTAGACTTGAGGGCCTTTAACAGACACACAAGGAAATTTAAATTCAGGATGCTCACCTTGGCTCAAATAACTTACTCACTTAAGTAAGGGAACTTTTTGGCAACATGAAGGACACTTACTTCCGCATAGCCATTCATCATCCAGTTCATAGTCACTATCTAAGGTTTAGTTTTGATTGGGATTGCTGTCAGGTTCAGAGTGCTCCCCTTCACACTTCCCACTAACCCCAGGATGTTTATTAAGTGCCTGGCACCAGTGGCAGCTTGTTTTAAGAGAAAAGGGATGTCTGTTTTCCCATACCTTGATGACCGGCGATTTACAGCTTGCCTCGTTCCCCTGAAATCATAGTAGCAAATGTTTCATTTGCATGTGATACCTTGCAGAGCCTTGGCATTAATTCGGACAAGTCATCTCTCACTCCAAACACACTTCTAAAGTTTATTGGAGCTGAGTTAAACACTGATTTAGCCAGGGCATTTGCACCGCAGGAAAGATGGGAAACTATAATGTGGCTAGTTGAAGTTTATACAGCATAATATAACTCAACCATACCCTGATGACATCTACCACCCATGTGACCCCCTATGTATGCTTGTGACTTTGACCCCTCTAGTGCTGGCTCCTACCATACCTCCTGAGGGCACATCATGATACTTCATTCCTCCTCTTAGCTCTCTAACCAGCATTAGAAAGCCTTTACGGATGGTCCCTGAAGCACAGTGTTTGTACAGGCATTCCCTTCCACCCTCTAACCCCATCTTGAATAGTCACAACAAACACCTCCAAGAAAGGTTGGGCACAACTAGGTGACTTAACTGCAAATGGTTTATGGACCTTAGTGTTTGCACTCTAAGACAAGCTGTCCTACCAATCGTAAGTTCTTACAGGATTGATATCACAAGGTTTTAGTGCTGGAACTTGGTATTTGAAATTACTTGGTTTTTACCAAATATCTCAGTATTTGACTCTGTTTTATTGAATAACAAGTAACCAAGGAAATGGCTCAGTACTCAGAAATTCCTTGAATCAGCAACATGCAGAGATTTTCCTGCTCCAGTACTCGGTTTTATTTTACTGAGTACTGATGCTGAACACTTGGAGTTGGTCCTTGGAAACTGGAAATACTCGCAAATAAAATTTTTACTATTCAGTTCAGCCCTAGTTTTTTCACTCTTGTGGAGGGGGGTGGAATAGTGGTCTCTTATGACTCAGTCTAGTCTCCATTTTTCCACACGCTAACAGTTATGCCATGCCATTTTCCAATGTTCCTTCATGAGTCAAGCTATGGGCCTCCACCCATGGTACTTCTCTCTTACTCAGTACATTGTCCCCTTTCCAGAGTGATCTTACAGTTCATTTTTTCAGTCTTCAAGCACCTGAGGTGTTTCAGTCTTCAAGCAACTCATGACACCTATGTGGTTCTAGGTCAGTCCTGATTCCTGGGCCTTCGGGGTGTCTCCTGCTCAAGATCCCCTAGTCTGAGCCTTACACTCCCTTCAGTCTTCCCACTAGGTGCCTCCCTCTCTTCAGAGCCCTAGTTTCTCATGGGTATCTCAAGAACATATAGTCCTGACCCTGGTACCTTGAGGGTCCCTGGCCCCATCCCCACAAGTATCCCCATCCTAACCTCATATGAAGCCTCCTCCTGTTCCGTAGCTCTTTACAGCACAGGAACAACCAGCTCTTGCTTCTCAGGACAACTGTCCCAAGAGGTGTTCATCATGTGTTCATTAACCCTAGCCTGTCACCCTGGCCTAGGTGCTGCCCTTTTCCCTAGGGCTTCCAGTTCTTCCATCTCAGGCCTGTAGCCCCACGAGCTGGATCTTCTCTCTTTCACATACATGCTTATCTGCCTCACACTGGCCCACCTTGCAGAGTGGCCAGCTCATCTCCCCTGCCACTCTGCCTCAGACTTCGTCTGTTAGGGCCTTCCTGAGCTGCATTGCCTCATCTTTGGGCAAGGGGCAGGGCTTCTGCCTACCTCCCCAGCCAGTATGGCTCTAAATGTCCTGGGAGCTTCTCAACCCACTGGTTCCAAGCTCTAACTAACATGGGCTTCTGTTCTCCATCTTAAGCCGCAGCTAGGATCATGTGACCTGTCCACTTCCAGTCACATGATCTTTTCCTTACATGGTGACCCTTAACCCTCTCTTTTCTGGTTCTGATTTAATAGCAGCATGCTAAGTCACTGTGGGCCTCATCCTGAAACCACCTGCCACCACACTTTACTACAGCTCCCACCATGGTTTGTGTGTATGCACTGTGCAGACCAACTTTACACTCTGCATGCACACTTTCTTCATGTTCAGGTGCTGCTACTACTGTTCTGCTGAGCTGCTCAACTCACAGCTCTCTTCCTGAGCAGGAGAGGGTAGCTCAGCTGGGATGGGGGTGGGGGGAACTGTCCAAGTCTGCTGCCACACCCCTGCTTCTGCCTCTCCTTGGAAGAGGACTGTGAGCTTTACAATGGCGGGGAGCTCGACAGAAGCAGGACTGTGGTGACAGACTCAGGCAGGTATCAGGGAGTTGTACTCCCAGTCCTCTTACCCCCTCCTTTCCCTGCTTCTCAACTGAGGCCCATTGGCTTATAGCACCAATGTGTGCATGTTGTGTGCACGCACACTGGTGCACACTGCATGGTAGGAGCCATGTGAACCGTAGATTGGGGCCTAATTTTGTACTTTCCAGCTGTTCTGTAGTGTAGGCAGAGAGGCTGCATGGAGGATGAGCTACTAGCATCACCAATAAAGGCGTTCCATCAGAAGTTAGACAAGGAATACACAACTAGGAAGACCTTTACATTCAAATAAACTAGATTCAATGGGCGCAATCCAGAACTTATGTGTGCGCGGCTTCCACTTGATTTCTGCGCAGTTTGCACACGTGCCATGGTCCCCGTAACGGTGGGGGGTGGGTGGGTTGTACGCACACGTCCATGGGGCTTGAGATTGGCCCCACCGTCTGGGTTTTGCCAAGGGTGGTTAGTTCTGGAATCTGTCCTTATACCTATCATCACAGAGTTCCTCAAATGCCAGGACCTATCAAACTTGTTCTTAGTTGTACACAACAACATGTGCTATTTACACTTTTTTCAAGACATAAGTGTTCACTAACGATGTCAGATTCCTAAAGGACATCCGCCTACGAGAAGTGAAGAACTCAGTTTCTACTTAGGACCTCAGTCTAGTGATTACACAGCTAATGTGTGCCCACGTTGAGACTCTAGCCACTTGATTTCTGCCAGACTTATCTCTAAATACTATATTAATTGGCTGCAATCCCAAACTGCGTGCGTGCGGCTTCCATGCGGGTTTCATGCATGTACCACAGTTCTGCTCGGTTTGCATGCAGCACAATACCCCTGTAATGGGGGGGTGTTGGGCGTACTGCGCAGCACAGGTGGGGCACATGGGGATTGGCCAATTGAGTGCATTGACATTTGAACTTTATTTCACTGTCTTTCACGTGGATAAAGTTTTGTGCTTAAGGTGCATACCCAAGGTGATCTCAGAATTCCGCTTCACCCTTCTAGTAATCTTTCTCAAACCTGCAGATTCCAAAGAGCACATACTGCACACTCAGATATCAGGATGACCCCATTACTCTTCCTGGCTAGAACAAGGGAATTCAGGAAGGAAAAAAACTATTTATTGGCTGTCAGGAGGGATGGAAATGTAAGGCAGTTTCCATTTGGAGGTTTCTCCAAGTGGATTTTAATGTGTCTTCAGGAGACTTTTATGTTATTTGGTAAGGAATCTTCTGATGAAGTCACTCCGATAGAGCAAAAAAACTTCAGTAGCATGTCTCAGAAAGATCTCATTCCTAGTAGTAAGGCTACTATCTGGACTTCAGTTCATACCTTTTCAAAACATGGAGTGGATCTAGACATCAAGTCAGATACAAAGGGTGCTTATATAGGTTATACATCCTGTGTATTCAGGATTGGAAACACAGGGCAATCCTGAACATGTGGTGGTTCACATCTTTGTACATGTAACAGCTCATGGTTAGCCAGCAGATACTCATCAACCACCCACAAGTTATTGGGAGGGAAGGGTCCCCAGGGAACAACGGGTAGGGGTGGCAGGTCCTAGGGAGCTGCTGCTCCTGCAGCCACCACTTGCTGCTCCCCAGTACCTTTCTTTCTTGGTGGCAGCCTGTGAAGCAGCGGGTCCCAGGAAGTAGCAAGTGGTGATAGAAGAAGTGGTAGCTCACCAGGACCTACTACTGCTCCCTGGGATCCAGGAAACAGGGACAGATGGCGAGAGCATGGAAGCAGCACTAGCTCTACCATGCTTTCTCCACTTGTCCTTGTTTAGACATCACAACAGCTCTATGCTAGTGCTTGCCTCGTATTGTGGGACAGATTTCAATTCAGGTCCACCATGTGAGGCAAGTAAGTAACCACCATGTAGCTGCAAAATTAGAGTTTAAAATTACAGCATGAAACACTCATCTAGTGTAACGTAAAAACACCCAAACATTGGGGGTTGTGTTTCAAGTCTTTTTCACTTATGTCCCCTGTAAACCAATCTCCCAAAGTACCAACTTATGATACCCATCTGAAGAATAAAATAAAAGTTACTCAGTTGTAACAGAAGTACTTCTTTTGAGAAGGACTCTATTTTATACAACCACCCACCCTTCTTTCTATCAGGAACCATAACATAAGGCCTGAGAGCTGGAGGTTGGGAAAAACGCAGATGGTTGCGGAATCCTTTTCACAGAATTACTTGTCATGCAGAGAAGGAAAGGGCAGAAGCTCTACAAGGGACTCTGCTCTCCACAAGACTCCAAACCAGGAGGAGCTTCTGGGCATGCGTGAGCAGTAGCTGCCTCTGCAAAACACTCCAGACAGCCCAGCCAGACTTCACATAAAAAAAAGGTAAAAAACGTGGACTTGCAGCCCCTAATGGGAAAAAACATAAAAAAGAACCCCCCCACCCCTCAAGGAGCCAAAAGAAAGGGGCAGAGTGAGGCAAAAAGCGGTGAAAAACTGCAAAGAAGTGAGAGAGGAGGGGGAGGGGATCAGGAGCAACCCCAGGAAGGCAGCATGGCTGAGGCACATGCAGCCCAGCAGGGGGAACAGCAAGACTTTACAGCACAGTTTACAGGCTTAATGGAGGCAATAAACTCCAATCACGCTGATTCCACAAAGCAATGGGGGCTCCTAAACGAGAACATACAGAAAGTAACCTCTGTGGTAGACTGTTTAAATAAGAAATTTGATGGAATGGCAGAAAGAGTTACAAGCCTAGAACAAAGAGTGGAAAGGAGAGAAATACAGCAGCAAAGATGGGAAGATAAGGTACAAGAGATGGAAAGAGCCCTAGGGGGAATACAGAGGAAAATGGAGGACATGGAAAACAGGGGAAGGAGGAATAACTTAAGAATTCAAGGAATCCCAGAGGGCATAGAAGCCCAGGGAGGCAGAGACTTGATCAGGAAAATCCTGAAAGAAATCCTCCCCAAGTGTCCCCAACTCCATGAAATAGAGATTGATAGAGCACACAGGACTCTTCGCCCCAAGCCAAAGGAAGGGGATCCCCCCCGGGCAGTAATATTCAGATGCCTTAGATATACTGATAAAGAACAAATCCTGTGGGAAGCCAGGAAACTGAAAGACTTAAAATATCAAAGTCACAGAATCAGCATACAACCAGACCTGGCAGCAGCTACAGTGGCGAGGAGAAGGGGATGGTATAAACTACAAGAAAAATTCACAGCACAGGGAATTAAAACGCAAATAAGATACCCGGCTACCTTCTCCTTCATGCATGAAAATCGCAGAAGGAATTTCTACGACACGAAAGCGCTAGAGAGATTCATTGCAGCAAAGCTGCCAGAGTTGCAGAGAGAAGAACCAAGACCTGCGAGAGAATAACCTAGGGGCAAGAGACACAGAACGGAAAACTTAGAATCCAAGTTAATGAAAAAACCCACGTAATCAAAAGACAAAAGAAGAAATAGAAAGAAGCGAAAATAAAAGATAAGAACTAATTGGGACCATGAACAAAAGGAAGGGCCTGTCTGGAGGGACTGCACAGAACGAGCGGCTCCAGAGGCACCTCCAGAGGAGGAGAAGGAGAGAAATGGACAACTGGATAAGTTGCCAAAGGGAAAGGGGAAGGTGGGGGAGGGGAGGGAATGGGGAAGAAACAGGGGGGAGGGAAGGGAAATGGGGACAAAGGGAATGGTATATAGGCAAAGAATGCACTAAAGTGAGTCGAGTAACAAAACCCACACAGAAAAGGGATGATGGCTGATTTAAAGATATGTTCACTGAATGTAAATGGGCTAAACTGTCCAACGAAAAGAAAAAAGACATGGTATTATGCAAAAAGGGTAAATGCACAGGTATTGGCTCTGCAAGAGACACACTTATTGCAAAAAGATAATGTGAGAATGAGAGACAAACGCTTTGAGCATATATATTTCGCAAATGCGGGGCAGAAAAAGGCGGGGGTCCTACTGGCCTTTGCACAAACACTGAAATTTAAAAGGGAAAAGATAGTAAAAGACCCAGAAGGTAGATACATAATGGTAACAGGGAAAGTAGAGGGAGAAATGTACACCTTTCTAAACATATATGCCCCAAACACAGGGCAGACAACATTCATGACGAAGATGACAAAACTGATAGAAAAAGAAAGTCAAGGGACATTAATGGTATTTGGAGACCTAAATAGTCCACTCACGAGGCTAGATAGATCAGGGGGAGGAAAAATGAAGAGAGGACAACTAAAAATGGCCCAAATAATAAGGCAGGCCCAATTGGTGGATGTCTGGAGACTAAAACATGCAAGAGACAGAGAGTATACTTTTTTTTCAAATAGACACATGACATATTCCAGAATAGATTACTTACTCATGCAGGATACAAACTGGGAAAAATGCACTCAGATCGATATTATCCCTGCAGCGTTTACAGATCACAGCGCAGTTATAGCAAGGATAAGTACAGGGCAACAAAAAACACACAAGACACCTCATTGGGTTTTGAAGAAGGGTACTTTATTAAATGCATTAAACAAAGAACAAATCAAACAACATATTGATGACTATATGAAGTGGAATGATAATGGAGAGGTATCCCAGGGAGTAGTGTGGGAAGCTGCAAAAGCCTACTTGAGAGGCCAATACATCAAAATAGATGCCTATAATAAAAAGAAAAACAAAAAAGAGTTAAATGACCTCTATCTTAAACTAAATACACTAGAAGAAAAGATGAAAAAGAAACCCACAAAGCAATGTATTAGAGAAAGGGGAGAACTAAGAGGATTAATAGACACAATAGAAACAGAGAGAGTGATAAAAAAACTCAGATATACAAAACAAATTTATTATAATAAAAGTAATAAGGCAGATAAAATTCTGTCATGGATGGTAAAACAGAAAAGGAAAAAAACTCAAATAACACAGGTACTACACCCCAACCGACAGAGCTGGATTACAGGACTAGAAATGAAGGAACAATTCCAAAATTTCTATAAAAATTTATATACCACAGAAGAGCCTAACGGGGAGGAGATTGATGTATTCCTAGATAAATTAAAATTACCTAAATTAACAGCAGAACAGAGAGAATGGCTCAATGAACCTATAACTATCCAGGAAGTACAAAAAACAATAAAAGACCTGCCTAAGAATAAAACACCTGGACCAGATGGGTTTATCCCAGAGTTTTATCAAACATATGGGGAACAGTTGGCCCCACTGCTAGCGAAAGTGTACAATGGGATACAGGCAAAACAAGAGATGCCAGAGACATTCTACACAGCCACCATTACGTTATGTCCGAAACCAGGGAAAATTGGCAAGGAATGTGGGGATTTTAGACCCATCTCGTTATTAAACACCGATGCCAAAATATTTACAAAGATTCTCGCTACTAGACTGCAAGGGATTATTAGAACACTCATAGGACCAGATCAGACAGGGTTTATTAATGGCAGAATGGGAGTGGATAACGTCAGAAGGGCGATAAACTTAATATATAAAGCTAATAAAGATAAAATACCCACGGCTGTGATTTCACTGGATGCGAACAAGGCCTTTGACAGATTAGAAAAATTTTTCCTAATGAAAACACTAAATGAAATGGGATTTAAGGGAGCATATCTAAAATGGGTAGCCAGCATTTATAAAAGACCGGTTGCTAACATTGCAATTAATGGGGAAGTGACCCCAAACATTCTAATCACTAGAGGAACACGCCAGGGATGCCCCCTGTCTCCCCTCTTATTTGACCTCGCAATAGAACCACTAATAGCAGCTATTAATCAAAATAAAAAAATCAAAGGAATACAGGCAGGAGAAGAGGAACATAAAACAATGGTATATGCAGATGATATGCTCTTGACAATGACAAATATACAGTCCTCAATGCAGGAATTAACCAGCCTGCTTAAGGAATTCGGGACATTATCAGGATATAAGATAAACACAAATAAAACACAAGTTATGGCATTAAATAAAACAAAAATGACACAGGCAGACCTAGACGAACTAAAGCAATTCCAAATGCAAACGGAACAACTGAAATACCTGGGAGTATGGCTCACTAAAAACACAAACAACCTATATAAAAAAAATTACTTACCCCTCATTCAAGAATTGCAAAACAAACAACACTCCTGGAGAAGGCTGGGATGCTCCTGGATAGGAAAAATGAATATAATTAAAATGCAGCTATTACCTAAAATATTATATACTATACAGGCCATACCCATAACATTAAACAAGGAATTTTTCCAAAAAATAGAAAAGATTATGAGATTTGTAATATGGGGACAAAAAAGGCCTAGAGTAAGAAGAACAATATTGAAAACTAAAATAGAACAGGGGGGATGCAACTTGCCAGACATGAGGATGTACCACAGGGCCTCTGCCCTGAGAACAGTTAAAGTATGGTACGACGAGGGTAAGGAACCCAGATGGAGGAATTTGGAATTAGAAACACTAGGGTTAGAAAATGGGCAAGACATCTTTGACAGCCCAGATAAAATACAATTAAGGGGCCCGGAATGCAAGGACCATCCATTTGCAGGGGCTGCAATAAACACATGGAGGGAATGCCAAAGGAAGTTAGAGATAATACAAGGGAAAACCCCATACACCCCGTTAGATAAAATTGGGCCTAAGTGGGACATCAGAGAGAGAGAAAAAATGAAAAGATGGAGAGAAAAAGGAATATATAGAGCAACACACTTATTCATACAAGGGAGACTAAAAACAAAAGAAGAGATAGAAGAGACTACACAGGAAAAGATACCGTTCTGGCAGTATTGCCGACTGCACAGTGCACTGACAAATCCAAGGGATAAATTAAATTTTAGTAGGCCTCCCACAGAGCTAGAAAAAATTTTATTTGATAAAACAGGACAAAGGGGAATTTTCTCCATACTGCATAAGATAGTAAAGAATATATATCATTTAGCAGATGCTGGATACGTATCAAAGTGGGAAGACGAATTAATGGTAGAAATAACAGAGAAAAAGATGAAACAGATGTGGCAATATACCAATACATGCTCCAGATCTCTACTGGCTAAAGAACCCCAAATCAAATTGATGCATAGGTGGTATACTACGCCAGTAGAAATCAATAGAATAAAAGCAACATACCCCCCAACTTGCTGGCGGGGATGCGGGGAGAGAGGTACATACCTACACGCATGGTGGAGCTGCCCAAAAGTGGCCGAATTCTGGAATAAAGTATGGAAGGTTATTAGGGGGTCGTTAAATATACCATTGCCTTTTAAGCCAGAAATTGCCTTGCTGGGAATATACCCAGAAAAAGAGATAACCAAACAACAGAAGAGGACATGTACAAACCTGATTCTGGCGGCAATCCACACCATTGCAAGAACTTGGAAATATGCGAAAGGGCTCACACGACAAGCATGGTTGCAGAGACTATGGCACTGCTTATCGATGGAACGGATCACAGCCAGCCTTGAAGATAACCTAGATAAATTCTATAAAGACTGGGACCAATGCTGGACAGTACTGACAAAAAAGATAAAGATGGAACAGTTCACACACTCGACTTGCCTAAGTAAAATATACTGAAAGGGGAGGGAGGGGAAGGGAGGCAGAAGGGGGGAAAGAGGGTGGGAAAGGGAACGTATACTGGGGGAAGGGAGGGAGGGGACAGGGAGGCAGGGTGGAGAGGGGAGAGGTGGGGAAGGGGGAATAAATGTAATATTTTGATTGGAATGTGATATTATATTGTTAAAGTTAAAATAAAAAGAAATATTAAAAAAAAAAAAAAAAGACTCCAAACCAGATGTTGCACTCATTATAATCTCTCCCATAGATGCAAACAGACAGGCCATCTCAAAGAACTTCACATACAAGAGAGTAGCCTCCAGTTTTCAATGCTGAGGACATTTGGCTTAATTTGCCATTGGTTCAAAAATAATTATTGTTTGACCTGGGCTGAGATTACTGCACTTTTTGAGTGGATTAGACCATATGCTGCTGAGTCTAGTAGAACATATTTTTTGTTAGTCATATTAACTTCTTTAAATGGTAGCTTTTGGAAGCTACTCAGAATTTTAGATACAAAAAGTACCAGAATGATGGCTGACCAAGAAATATAATAAATACATGTCTCTCACTTGTCTCAATAATATGTCTTTTGCCAACTATTTTTGTGACATATATGTGTGTCTGTCTATAATAGAGGTATTGTTTGTGAAAGTTGAATTTTGTGTTTAAGGGAGGGATTCAGCTTCTTTGTTCTGTATATAGAACACAAGATATTATTCTCAATTACTTTTTGAGTAATTTTCTGAGGATTAGAAGTAAAACCAGTACTTTATTTATAGTTTAAAATGGGTTAGTTTATCAAAAGATGTATTTAATTGTTACACTTTTTCTCAATAGCATCATTAATACGCTTTATGATTTTCTTTAAACATAGGTTCTGGGCAATGTTAACATTTTTGGCTCACATTCTGATATTCATTATCGTTGGAATTGTAATAGCTCAAAAAACATTTCCATATGTGACTGTTCGTGATCTGTTTTATATCCTAACAGTCTAACTTTCATTGAATCTTATAAGGTAAGGGTTATTCTTTATTATAAAATGTGTAAGATAACCTTTGCCTCTACCTGTCTTTTTGAGAGGTTGCAGGTTTTTCAACAGATTTTTTCAGTTACCTAGTTTTTTTGTTGCTGGAATGCTTTTATAAATACAGTAACTATTTTTATTTTCTGCTCTTTTAAGTAATAACATTTAAACATTGTCATGAATTTGTTTCCAGAACAATTGTTGGAATCCTATGAATGCTTATAATTTTATAGATTTTCACTGAATTCTAATTTCTCGGTTTTCTTTGTTAGGTTTCAGAGTGACATTTACTTGTTGCTTCATAAAATATATCTGAATGCTCTTGCCCTGTCAGTGTGGATGTTGGGAACTTTAGGCCTCAAACTGGCATCCCTGAGACTTTCAGGCAGTGACTGTTTTTGCAGTGTCACTGCAGTTCCTTGATCTCTGATCTGAATGTGAGTCAGATCTGTGTTTCTTAAAGTGGGGGATGCAGGCTTTGGTCTGAGAGGGGGTGCAATTTCCTAGCTGTTCTGAGAGCAGGTGTGGCAAATACTCAAGTCCCCCCAAAAAAGTAATGGATAAGATATTGTGGATTTGGGCTTGTGTGACACCATGGCTGACCCTCTAACAGGCAACTGAACCCTGTCTAGATAAGTAAATTGCAGAGGTTCCCTCAACCATTTTGTGGACTTTTGTAGGTCATGTGTAATCCAGTAGAGAGAAAAATGCGGGTCGTGACTACATCAGAATCTAAGAGTACAAACACCTGCTTATTGAGAATATGGTTGTGGTTCCTCCACATCAGGGACAAGGGAAGACACCATCTGTAAAGCCCTGTAAAACCACAAAAAAGCAGAAGCAACCTCCAAAGCAAGAAAGAGAGCCTCAGTCCTGTAACTGGCTAGACCTCACAGAGGATGCAGTCCTGACTCCATTGAAGTCAGTGGAGTCAATCCAGTACTTGCACATGCACTGTGCGCAAGGTGTGTGTGCATAAATGTTGCACAACTGTCACGCATCACGTGTGCAGTGCGTGCATAACCCTGTGCAGACTGCACGTGTAGGGCACATGCTGCTTGCATGGGGTGCAACAGTTGTGCAACACTTGCACCATGTTTACGCACATGCACCTTGCGCACAGTGCATGCGTAAGTACTGGATTGGCCCCAATGGCTAAACTAGTCCCAATTACTTCAGTGGAGTTATGGTTGTATCCATAAAAAGAGGCAGACTGTAAATCCCCACTCCCCAAGATTATTTTTTTTTAAACCCAGTTGGTTGTTCTGATTCTCCCTCTCCACGCTTGAAGGAGGAAGTTCTCTTTGCAGTGCCTGGGGTCTCAAGGAAAACTGGGAGATTGGGAAAGAAACCCTCCTCCTCCACTTCATCTTCCATAGAATGGGGAAGGCCATAAGTCCAGTATGACTTCAAGTAAAAAGAAAAGAAGACTCATGGTGCTTCACACCCCTCCCCCCCGCCCCCTGGGGCACCCTGGCATGGAGGGAACTTAACTCTTGGTGCCAGGCAGAGATAGCCTTGTGGGCGGCTCATGGTGCTGCTGTCTGACTGCCAAACTCAGCAAACCAAGCACCCCAGCTGGCCTGGCAGCACCCGATTATGATTTTTAAAAAAACAATCTAGTATGCAGCCCCTGCCTGGAGGCAGCCAGAGGACCCTTGGTAAAAGAAGATCACTTGAATCAACCATGCAGACTGCAAGCAATTGTGATACTGCACACCAAAAGCCAGCCAGCCCAGCAGACACCACGTTGGTTGTTCACACACACACACACACACCAGGGCACCTTGGCATGGAGGCAACTTAACTCCTGGAGTCAGGTAGAGAGAGCCCTGTGGGTGGCTCATGGTGCTGCTGTCTGACTGCCAAGCCAACCAAGCAGCAGTAGCCAGCAAGCAATGTGCCCCCAGTGGAACCCATTTTTATTTTTTTTTAAACCTGCCATGCCCCAGTATTGGCCCTATGCACAGGCAGGCCAGGCCAAACTATGCCATGCTATGCCAGAAGCCTGAGCCCACCCCCCCACCAGCCCAGCCCAGCCCAGCTGATTACTCACAGCTAGCAGAGTAGCAGCACACAGCCAAATTCACCAGAAAATGGGATGGCTCTGGGAGGTGTGTGCCAGTTTTGGTTTTTGGCACTTCTCTTTCTATTGGCTGCAGCCTTGTACCAAACAAATTAGCCATTTGACTTGGCAAGCCAATCGATTCAAAATCTGTCCTACCCCATGACTCAATCATCCCCTTCTATGCCCCCTCCTACCAAATATGGCACTGTTTCTAGAAGCTTCTGGGAACTTCTCCAGCCAGGCACGCAGGTACTTCTGAAGTTTTCCAAAGAACCACCGTTTCTGGGTCAAAGACCCCAAAATTCAGTGATTTCCAAATAATTCTGAAGACTTCGTCTCAACCCTATTTGTGATGCCAATTGGCCAGTAGAAATGTCAATCATGTATCCTCATACTGTGCTGTGCCCACCCCAAACCCACAAACTGGAAGCATCTGCTTAGGAAAGAGCCAATAAGGGATTCTTTTATGTCCTTTTCACAGTGCTTCAGGATGTGTTTGGGATGCCAATTGGCCAGCTTGGATGTGTCAATCATGTCTTTTGATTGTTGGGCTGCTTCCCCCTCCCCATAACTTCATTTTTATCCCAAATTTTTCAGGACTAGCATTTGCACAACTTCTGTTAAAATCACAAATGTTTAATTATTTTAAAATTGGGGCCTTTCATCCAATTTTTCTTATTTGTCAGGGATGATCCCTAATTTCATCCAAATTGAATTTAAAGCAAAGATGTTACAGCTGAAAACGTGTGCACAAACCACACAATTTACATTGCTTATAAAATAGGAACATGTTATCTAAACTTTATGAATGTTAGCAGGAATGATACCTTGGGCGAGGGGTACAATCTGTCCAAATTGCTTCCAAATTGGATGGGAAGCAAAGATGTTACAGCCAGAAATGCATCACAAACCAGGAGGCTTATAAAATCAGGACCCTTTACCCAATCCTTTTGAAATTTGGCAGGGATGATCCTTTTGGAAAGGGGTACATTCTTTTTAAATTTCATGCATATCGGAGAGAGAAAAGAGACGTTACAGCCTGATATTTGTCCCCCAAAATTAATTTTTTTAATTCCAAAACTTTTGTTTTTATTTTGAAATTTCATTGTTTCATTTTTGTTTTTCTGGTATTAATAATGAAAAACCAAATTTCATTAATATCAGAAAAATGAAATGCACATCCCTATCATGGACCAGTTAGGTTGATCCACCCCCAGAGACTAAAGGATTCAGTAGGATTCCAGAACTCTCTGGGTGATTTACCCGCTGACCTTGGGTGATTTCAGACATTACGAGATCACGCTCAATCACAGTGAACCACAGTCAATTCCGCGGCGGGGCCAAAGCGCCCTGCATGTCTGTTCGGCGGCTGCCAGATGTTCACCACAGTCAATACCCACATGGGGTCAAAATCAACCACGCTTCCAGAGCTCCGGCCCGGACCATCTCTGAAAGCGTGGTCAAAGAGATTCCCAACGGGAAACAAAAAAAGTAATGTCTGAACGGCAACCACCGGCCGGAACCAAAGACAGTGATTCCCAGCCGGGGAGAAAGCACACAGTGTCGCTGCCAGGCAACCAGCAACAGCACAGACTGGGGAGGGAGATTTAAAGGGCACACAACAACAGCCGGGACAAGCCGCCCGGCGCCTTCCAGGTGCTTTGACCACGGCCCGTCCCGGAATTGGCGTAATGTCTGTTGCGCTGCCCCAGGCCGTGGTCTGGTGGTCCGATTCCCTGCTGTGGTCCCGGTCCCATCATGTCTGTTCGGGGCTTTCCTTGACCACGGGGGGTGGTTAATCTGTTCACCCCCGCCGGGAATCCACTGTGGTGAATCAGGACCGCGTAATGTCTGAAATCACCCCTTGATGTTGGCCTGGTTGATTGGAGAAGTAGCATGTTAACTTGGGCCATTGATACAGTGTCACCCAAGCATCTTCTTCCACTGCTGCAGAGCATCATGGCATCCTTTGTATACAGAAGACCTGAGTCTGCTAAAGCAGGCAAGTAGGTGGTTAGAATAAGTGGTGCGTGAGCCAAAACTAACTGACTGAAGCATAGATTTTTTTTTAAGGACTATACTGTGGCAGTGCCAATGAAAGCTTTCTTCTCCACTGACATAGCATCTGCAAAACTGACATCCAGTGGTGCTGTTCCGGGTGTTGAACAGCCCAGAGAATCCTGATTGTCTCCACCCAGAGTTAGAGTCATCAGTTGCCTACTGTGCGGACAAAGTTGCTTGTAATTAGCATGACTTGGGACAATCTCTTGCAATCAGCATGGATTTGTCAGGAACAAGTCATGCCAGTCTAATCTTGTCTCCATCTTTGATAGAGTAGTTAGTTTAATGGCTGAGGGGAATGCTATGGACACAATATAACCTAGACAAAAAACCTTTGGTTTAAGAAACTGGTTAAGGTGGCATTTCAAATGATACTCAAACTCTAACATGACAGTTAATTGTCACATTAAGGCAAAATTAAAAAAATAAATTTACGGCTTAACTGAAATTAAACTGCATACATGTGGTATGGTGACTGGACGATACTTATACGTGATAAGGAATGTATGCAGTTTAATTTCACTTAAGCTGTAAAAAAAAATTTTTAATTTGCCGTAACGTGACAATTTACTGTCATGTTAGAGTTTGAGTATCATTTGGAATGCCGCCTTAACCAGGTTCTTAAACCAAAGGTTTTTTGTCTAGGTTATATTGTGTCCATAGCATTCCCCTCAGCCATTAAACTAACTACTCTATCAAATATGGTTCCCAGGCTGGCTAACACAAGTGCACACTCTCATATTGTGCAGGTGCCTTGTTCTGCTTACACTCTTGGCATGTATAGAAAATTAAAGAAATCATGCATAGATACAATGTTCCCTTATTTGTAGGGATCTTGAACCCTTGACCTACCAATTTTCTTTTCAAAGCTTTGTCACTGGAACTATTGCTTGGTTTCATGAGCTGTTTCCTGCTTTTTAAGTCAATCACAGAGAAAAGCTGTCCATATTGCTCGCTTAGCTGATAAATAGTGTTTGTTAGACCCTTGTTAGTGACTGCTATTGTGGTTCAGTAGTTATGCTTTGGATCAGCTACACTACGATGCCTGGGTCCTAGTCCTCCTCACTACACCTCTCTGTTGGATTACTAAGGCTGAGGTTCTCAAGCTGTAAAGTGGGGGCCATGGAAGGTATTGGGGGGCACAAGAAGAATCTCAGCTGACAAAGTCCTAGTTCCACAGTCTGACAGAGCTAGGCGGAATCTCCTTCCTACACCATTATTTTGGAGTAGAGTGTGTCAAAGAACAAGTGGGGAGAGAAAGGAGAAGCAATAGGAGGGTGGAAAGTGGGAGAGGAAGAGAAAGCAAGGTGTGTGGGAGGTGGGGAGGGACAAGTGGAAGAAGTAGAGGGCATGGTTCCACAAATTTGAGAACCACAGATTTAGAGAATGAGGGTATGTTCACATACAGACTATTTGGTTTGTAAAGCCACCCCCACTCCTAAATGGATATCCAAATGGAGTGAGGATGAATAGCAACTTGTATCAGCTTTGTCAGACCTAATTTGACATGGTCAGTCATTGGATAAGATGTTCACTGTGGATATTCATTTCAGCTCTAACTCTGTGTCATAAAACATACAAAAGAAATTGAAAATTCTGTTATCTATTGAGGGTATGTTTCTGATCTTATAACAACATTTAAAATATTAATTTCTTTAATGACTATTCTAATTAAAGTTTGCTGTTTTTATTAATTAATCTTATTCTTTTACTCAGGGGTTTAGTTGTTTTGATGCTGAGCCCATTTTTGATTCGCCTTGGCTATGGATTTAATTGGCGCTGGGGAGCTGTTATTGTTTGGAGTGGAATGAGGGGAACTTTTACTTTGAATATGGCTCTTGGGATTTGCCAAAAACGCAGTCCTGGTACAACAGAAATGAAGAGCATGGTAAAGAAAATTTATTATTAATTATTTTTATTATTATTGTTTACAGTTTCAGCACAATCTGTATGAGAAGCATGCTGAATGTGATATAAAAAAACATGATGAGATTGTATGGATATATCTTCAAAAACAGGGAATTACATGTATGTCTGACTAACTCATCTGTTTGTAGACATATGCAACATGTTTGACAGAATAATCTTGTCTAAGATATGCATGTCGTTATGAGCCTCCACCAGATTTTGTATGAGTACTTTACTTTCAGGGCGATGCCTTGAATCTGGACCACCCTAAATATCTGCAGGAAAATTTCCCTTGAGAAGGGTTATTGCCAGGACTGGCCTTAGAATTTATGGGGCCCAGAGCAAAGATAAAATGTGGGATCCCTAGGGTTCCCGCCCTCTCCACTGTGACTTCACGTGCCTCAGGGGCACACTCTTTGGGGCCTTAGAGGTGGTCATGTTTGGGAGGAAGTGGAGAACATGCAACCTGCCTTGATGAAAATGGGAGCCACTGTGGGGCCTCAGAAGTAGGAAAAATAGCATAACCTGGGATTGTCACCCTAGGTCGCCCCATAGTAAGGCCAGTCCTGGTTATTATCCTAATTACTTGTGGCTGACTGACCCATCTGGAGGCAGGGAGAGAAGCTGCTAACTAGCTGTGGAAGGACTGGCTATAAAAGCCTGCCCTGGGACTCAGTGGGAGATCACCACAGAGAGAGAAGCATGGATACCAGGAAGGAGCTTCCCACAGGGTTCCCTGATATGCCTTTCAAGTGTACCGCATTATACAGGACTTCCCAGCAGGTCCCATATGGATTTTGGCCATTGTCCCACCATCCCAGAGTACTACTGCAAAATCCCACATTGAGGTGATGAGGGAGAGAGGAAGAGAACTTTGGAACCGATAAAACACACCCAACACACCTGAAAAGTGTGGGGGGGGCTGGGACAGGTGCACTGCAGCTCTCTCCACCAGTTCCAACACTCTGCCCTTAGCAAAGTCCTGGATAGCTGATGAGGTGCCAGAGGGACAGTGAGGAAAGTGGTGTAGAGGGCTAATGAGGCGACGTGAGCCAGACCTCACAGGGAAAAAATGTTTCATGTTAATCAGATCATTGTAGGCTCCAACTTGTTTCTGGATTCAGGCTCTCTTCAAGAATGGAATTTCTGTTCCTTGTATATGAAAAGAGTGCTTTATTTCTCTCTCTTCCTTTATTCATGATTTTTTTTTAAAGTAAAGTAGATTTTTTTCCCAAGGGAGCAATGCAGATAAGCAGCAATCAAACTTCTTCTGTTCACAAATATCATTTCCCAATACTTGGGTTCCAATCGAGGTCCTGGGCTGTGACAGATCTCTATGCTGGGGGCTGCTAGCACGAAATAATTTTAAATTATCAATAAGAATCCCCAGCTGACAGCTCAAGCTGCATATTTATGCTCTCCAACTGGGCGTACAATTTGGAGACCAAGTCCCCTATTGCAAAACTTTGATTAGCCTACTGGTCCAGAGCACTGACTCCCTGGTTGTCAACAGCAAGAGGAGAAAAACCCTTAGGGTCCTGAAAGTCTACTGGAGGTATACCAGGGCAAGGGACTGGTAAATAATCAACAAGTCCCTGCCATTCTTCCTGGCAGTCCTCCGGCCCCAGTGTATTCTCAGGGCTAACCTGAGAATCAGTTCCATTCTGGGCAAATCCTACCTCTGGAGCCTGCAGGTAGTCCTTCAACGACGATTGCCGAGCTCTAGATTGTGCTTGGGTAAGCATCCCCTCTTTCCCTTTTCTCCTGCCCATGGCCAGTGCCATTGCACAGCCTCAATTAGTCAAACCTCTGGAGACCAAGAAAAGTGAAGAAGGTGTAGCCCTAGCCTGGCCAGCGCCTAAGGCTGCGCACAAGGGCGTGCCCTTGTGCGCGACGCACTGGCACGCACCTACGGGGGAGGTTTCCACGCAAGCGCCGGCTCTTGGGATGCTGCTGAGGAAAGTGCTGACAGATGGGTCTCTGCTGTACTTCAGGCAGTCAGGATACAGGTAGTAAATGTTAGGTGGGTGGGTGGGGCCTCGCCAACTGCTCTCACCAGTGACGGATCATACAAGCCTCTCCCCACAACCCCGCTTCCCCTCCAGTTGCTCAGGGGTAGCCACAGCAGCGCTTTTCAAGTCCCAGGGGAGGTTTCTGCACAAGCGCTGGCTCTCAGAATGCTGCTGGGGAAAGTGCTGACAACTGGGTCTCCGCTGAACTTCAGGCAGTCAGGATACAGGTGGTAAATGTGGGGGGGGGGGGG
>QEPC01013222.1:243731-263724 GCA_003113815.1 Sphenodon punctatus
GGGGGGGGGGGGGGCTCACCAACTGCTCTCACCAGTGACGGATCGTACAAGCCTCTCCCCACAACCCCGCTTCCCCTCCAGTCCATTGAGCAGGCCGGGTTCCAGCAGGGGCGTTTGACCACCGAGTTATGCTTAGCCCTTTTTCATACCATCTGTAAGTATAAGGCCTGTAATGGGTCTTTTCTTGCTGCCTTCCTGGACTTGAAGGCAGCATTCAATTCTATCAATAGGGCACTTCTATGGAAGAAGCTGTCAGACTCTACTGTAGATAGGCGGTTATTATATCTAATTCGCTCCCTATATACCCATTCCTCTTTTTCGGTGAAGATAAATAGCCATGGGCATTTGATGCCGCCTGTAAGTACTAATAAAGGTGTCAGACAGGGCTGTATGTTGACACCAGCCCTGTTTAATTACTACATCAATGACATGGCATCCTTAGTGGCGGCCCCAAGGTTTTTTCCACCAAAAATAGCAGACAGAGTGGTAGGATGTTTTTTATTTGCTGATGACGTAGTCTTACTGTCCCAAACGCAGGTTGGGCTAAAACGACAGATTGCGTCCTTTATGTCGTTTTGCAAGGAGATGAAATTGACCATCCGTATTCAAAAATCAAGGGTAGTGGTATTCACCGCCAAGAGGCGAACTTATAATTGGGACATAATGGGGCAAAAGTTTCAGCAAGTTTCTAGCTACCGCTATTTGGGCCTTTTGTTCCATCAGACAGCAACTTGGAAGCACCATATACAGCGTGCCATCCTGAATGCCAAGGGCTCCTCCCGAGCACTGTTGGGCTTTTTTGCACAGGCAGGCAGGTCGGCAGTTCTGTCTGCTATTCAGACCCATAATCCAAAAGTTCAGGCTCAGGTGCTGTACAGGGCCGAAGTTTGGGCTCCATATTGTTCCCATAATCTAAATTCGACCCAGGCGGGGTTTCTTGGGGGCCTCTTGCATGCACCTAGGGGTACGCCAAATGCAGCATTAAGAGCAGAATGTGGCCAGCTCAGCTGGCAGCAAATTGCTATGGAGCGTGCCCTCGGGCTGTGGTGCAAGATGGCAGATACTCACTCCCCTGAGCTGCTGCAGGCTATAGGAACATATAGTTATCATAATCCTTGTCAGGACACCATACAGGCTTCTTTGGCGCGTATGGGGCTGTCATTAGAATATCTGGCCCATAAGCCCTTGGCAGTTCTTGCTAGGGAGGTTAAAACTAGGGCTCGCGACATCTATAGGCAAACAGAAAGGGGTGCAATTGCTGCCTCCCCACATATGTCTTTGTATCTTGCCCTTGCTCCTGAGCAGGGGCAGATGGCTCATTACCTCCAGACGCAAATCTCTCCCCGGGGCAAAAATTTAATCTTGTCTGCTAGGCTTTGTCCATTTGACAGGCAGTCGGTCGAAACAGTTGGGCACATGTTGCTCCATTGTCATCTTTATGATAATTTGAGGCAGCAGTTTTGGGGGGAATATCTAGAGAAGCTCCCGGGTCGGTCAGAACCAGTGATCCTTTCTTTTTTGCTGGACAGTGCAGATAGGTGTGTCATTAAAAATATGGCCAGTTTTTTTACTTATATGCTTAGTTCCAGGGATAATTTTTTGGCATTTAAACCTGCCCAAGTCAACTTAGTCCTTAATCCCTAGGGGGCATATATATACATATGTGTATAACTGCCTCTGTCCATTGAATTTCTGGCATATAATCTTCTATGTTAGTGAATTACCATGTTATTTTTAGGGCCCATATTAATTGTATTTTGGGTGGGCTGCTATATTTGTTGTGATATGATTTTTTACCTTATGGTTCGCAGTTTGTATTATGTAAACTGATTGTTTTTTGCAACTTGTAATTGTTTATATGCTATGGCCAAAGGCTACGCATAATAATAAATTCATTCATTCATTCATTCATTCATTCATTCATTCAACTTCTTCTGTGTTGGACAAACACAAAATATAGCTATGCTGAGTATCTGTTTCCTAAATGTATGAAATGCCCCTTTCTTGAGGGCTAAGATATTTGCACTAGGGCAGGGGGAAACAAGCAGCTAAATTGCAAAAAATAAAACAAAATTCATTGTGTATGCACAAAGTGGTCTCTGGTCCATTTTGCACATGTGCAAAATACTGCCCTTAACAAAATGTTGGCAACACTGTTGCTGCCATTTTGGTTAAGGGTGGCAACCATTTACGCATGCACAAACAGTCTGGTGGCTGTTTTGTGCATGTGTTGTGGGTCCCCTCCCCCTCCTGAGAATTTGTCAGCATTATCCTGGTGCTCAGTTCATCCCAGGACAAACTGAGTGCTGGGATTTCGATGAGATTTCTCGCTTTTGTGAGATCTCGTTTCAGCCTTAATTTGCACATTGTCTGCAAATCGTATGAGTATTGTATGACATTTTTATCAATTAAAGTTCTCCTCGTCAGAAGAATCTTTTTTGGCCACAAAATGCAGCAAGGGGCATGTTAAGGCAAGTCACTGACACCTGTTTCACTACTTTCACTTTCTGCTCCTACTGTTTCTTGTTGGTATGACAGGAAAAGAGGAGAATGGAAATCAGTTGTTGTTGTCTTTTTTCTCCCCCCCCCCCCCCCACCCGCTGCAGACAGTCCTCCGGCTGGGTAGTACTACCTTGACCGGCAGGCGGTAGAAGATTTGAAACTCTGCACATGCGTGTACTGCGCCACCCATCCTATCTCTCTCCAGTTCATTCTTCTGCCTGCTACCGGCAGGTTGTGCTGTCATCAGGCTCCGGGGAGCAAACCGGAGAGCAACATTCGGATCCCCACGGGGTACGAGGGGGGGAGGCAGAGTACACCTCTCCCTGCGGGGACGGCATTTCACACACCCACCTCCCGCGCTGCTGCCCGGGAGGTAGGAGGAGCCCTCAGGGTCCCGCGCTTACGCTCGGCCCTCTGCATTAGAAAGAATCAGGCTCTCTCCTCCGTGTACAAACCATCCTCTGCCGCTGCAGCAGGATGGTTGCTGTATGTGCGTGTGCCGGCTCCTGCCTCACAGGAGAAGGGAGGACAAGCCAAGGCCCCCGTTCTCTCCCTCACAGCGGTGATGGGAGAGCGGGCTGGACAGGAGGCGAATCACCTCACCATGGAGGTAAGAAAGGGGTTAAGGAGGCAGTTCACCGCAGCGGCATGCCCCAGCCCCCCCTCCCCCACCCTTCCTTTTCCTCCTTCCTTTCCCTCCTGGTAGTGAAAAAATCCTGAAAAAATTGAGTCCTCTCTCTTATGTCGGCAGGCCTCCACAGAGCTCAACACGCCGTCAGGCCCCTCTCAGATGCCCCCCCCCCCCAGCCTCAGGAAACTCAGACGGATGGGCTAGCGCAGCTAAATTTAAATGTGGCCAAGATGGTGGCATCTCTGTAGTGGCTGTGTGAGAGGCAGGGTGGGAAGAGGGGTGCCAGGCCATCTCAGGCAAGAGCTCCCCTAACCAAAAAAAGGAGGGGAAAAGGACAGGAAAAAGGGAGGAGGAAAGTAGAGGGTAGGGCTCTGCAGCCACCAGGGGGTGCAGTTTCCCTCCATCTAGGCTCTCCACAATCCTCACACAGCAGCTCTGAGGAGGTTCTGAGAGCTTCAGCTTCACAGCTACTTCAGTAAGACTTAGATTCTGATTCCTCTTATTCAGAGGAAGAGGAGGGAGAGAGGCAGGAGATTGCACAACCTGATAAAGATCAGGATAGGCACTTTCCCATTTCATTTAGGGAGAAGTTAATGGTGCAAGTTATAAACAGTTTACAGTTGGAGGAGAAGCCCTCCAAAGATAAGTCATCTGAATCTGAGGAGGAGGAGGATGACAGGCAACTCCTACCATCAGCCTTGGATAGGGATCTGAGGGTTCCCTTAGACAAGGCGTTTGAAAAGCTGTTGATCACAGAGTGGAAGTCCCCAGCCAAAACAGCAAGGCTTAATAAATCACAGGATGCTCTTTACAGGTTCTCCAGGAGGAAGGAGTCCCTGTTTAAAACTCTAAAGGTGGATGCAGCGGCTGCCTCCTTAGCCAGGCAGACGGTGTTTCCAGCGGAGGGGGACTGCTACCCAAAGGATTCCTCTGATAGGGTGCTGGAGGGTGTTCTCAGGAAGGCTTTTGAGGCAAATTCTACCGCTATCAGAATTAACATTCTCACCTCATATGTAGCCAGGGCCTCTATGGCGTGGCTACAGGAGATGCAATCGCCAGCAGTAACAGAAAAGAGGGCCAAGACCCTATCAGCTAGGGTTGTCCTAGCTAACGCGCTGCTGACTGATGCGACTACAGACGCCCTGACCTGGTCAGCTCGGGCAGCAGGATTAGAAATCATGGCCAGGTGTAGAGTGTGGCTCAGAACATGGCTGGGGGACAACACGGCAAAGAACTTGCTGGTGTCATGCCCCTATAAGGCACACAAGCTCTTTCGAACTTGTCTTGAGAAGGTCCTGGAAGAGGCAAATGACAAATCTAAGAAAAAGACTCTTCAGCAAGTGGGAGCAAAAAAGAATCCTTGTTGCAACCCTTATTATTGGTTTCGAAGCCTCCAGTACTTGTCCTCCTATGCCTCCAGGCAGAGGAGAGGACAGTTTCAGGACAGGGTGTTCCACAGGCAGCCATTTCAATTCAGGGGCCAGTGCCAGCACAGGCAAGAGCGTGGCAGGCCACGAGAACAGTCTGTCCCTCCCTGGCAAGGAGAGGGAGGAATAGGGGGACGCCTATCAGGTTTTGCGGAAATCTGGGCAGAATTCGTCTCAGACCAGTGGGTCCTCCAAATTGTCACACAGGCGTACAGATTAGAACTCCAGAGGCCAAGGGGCTGTTTCATTCCCTCGCCCCTGTCAAGAAATCCGCAAAAGACATTAGCCATGACCACAGAGATCGAAAGGCTAGCTACTATGGGGGCGATAGAGAGAGTGCTTGCGGATCAGAAGGTACGCGGCCTCTACTTTATAATTTTTCTGGTCCCAAAGAGGATGGGGGAATGGAGGGTGGTCCTGGATTTGAAGAGACTGAACTAGTGGATCTCCCCCAAGAGATTCAAAATGGAGACGGTCTCGTCAATTTGCCAAAATCTCTCCAAGGGGGATTGGCTAGCTTCACTAGACCTGAGGGAAGCTTACCTCCGCATCCCGATATTCCCAGCACACAGAAAACGCCTACGCTTTGCCTACAACAACCATCATTGGCAATACAGGGCCCTCCCCTTCGGCCTCTCATCAGCGCCACGGACGTTCACCAAGACGCTGGTGATGCTGATAGAAAATCTGCACAGGGAGGGAATACACGTGTTCCCCTACCTGGACGATTTGCTGGTCAAGGCTCACATGCAGGAATCAACATCCCAGAGAGTGGACAGGGTCATAGCCTATCTCTCGCACCATGGGTTCATGGTAAACTTTCAGAAAAGCCACCTGACCCCAACACGCAGATTGGAGCATTTAGGGGTCGTTATAGACACGGCCATAGATACCATCTTTGTTCCAGATGGAAGGAGGGAGAAAATTCGCCTCCTTGTCTTGCTCCTACAGGCCAGTCACTGCTTGAGGCTAAAGACACTGGCCAGGCTGCTGGGCCTCATGGTCTCTTGCTCCCGCCAGATAACTTGGGCCAGGCACAATCTAAGACCCTTGCAGTCCTTGCTGGCTCCTTTCCAGAGAGAGCTTACGCTAGGGGCAAATCCCTGGGTCTCCCTCCCGGGACATATAAAACCATTAATGTCTTGGTGGTCAGACCCGGAAAGATTTTGAGAAGGGGTACCACTCACAGAATCTCCTCGCTTGGTGATCACTACCAATGCAAGCCTCAGGGGATGGCGGGGGCTCACATGGGTACGACCTCAGTCCAAGGGTTGTGGAACCAGAGGGACCAGGGGAAATTCATACATTTTCTGGAGCTAAAGGCTATTCGCCTGGCTCTTCAGACATTCGGCCCACGCCTGAGCAAATCTCATGTATTGGTCTACTTGGACAGCACAACTGCGAAGACCTATATCAACCACCAGGGGGGCTCCAGATCCAGGCCCCTGCAAAGGGAGGCATCGATCCTGTTTACATGGGCTCAGACTCACCTGGCTTCTCTGAAAGCAGTTCACATCAGGGGGACAGAGAACTCCAACGCGGACTGGCTGAGCCGCAGGGAAGTGGACCCTCATGAGTGGTCTCTCAACAAGAGAGTCTTCCAGATGATTGTCAAGAAATTTGGGACCCCAATCCTGAACCTCTTCGCAACAAGAGAGAACACCCAGGTAGAGCTGTTCATAACAGTGGGAAAGGCAGCAAATGCTTTCCCGCCAGATGCTCTAAATCAGGAGTGGCCAACGGGTCTGCTTTACGCATTCCCTCCCTTCCCATTGTTGACTTGCACGGTGGCAAAAATCAGGCACGAGAGAGCCCAGGTGATACTGGTGGCACCATGGTGGCCGAGACGTCCCTGGTTTTCAGCTCTAATGGAGCTGGCGGTTCAGGAACTGTTTTGGCCGCCATTGGCACCAGACCTCCTTCATCAGGGTCCGGTGCATCACGAGAACCCCAGCGCGTTAAATCTAGCAGCTTGGAGGTTGAGCACATAGTGTTACAGAGCATGGGGTACACTAATTCTGTTTTGAAAACCCTTTTGCAAGTTAGGAGACCAGTGACTAGATGCTCTTATGCCGCAACTTGGAAAGCCTTCTCCCTATGGGCGGCGGGAAGGAATATCGACCCCTGTGCAACTTCTATTCCCCAGGTATTGGAATTCCTTCAGGAGGGGCTCGACAAGGGTCTGAGGCATAACACCCAAGCGAGACAGGTGTCTGCTCTCAACTCAGTCCTTGGGGCAGTTTCCAGCGTTAACTTAATGGCCCATAGGCATGTAAGGCAGTTCCTGAGGGCGGCAAAACACCTGTCTCCACCTGTGATACATCGATGCTCTTCCTGGGATCGTAATTTAGAGATTGACGCTCTGACAGGTTCACCCTTTGAACTGCTCGCACATGTGTCGCTGTACTGGCTATCCCTAAAGGTAGTCTTCCTGGTAGTGGTTACTTCAGCTCGTAGGATGTCAGAGCTGGGTGCCCTCTCTATGGAGGATAACTTCTGCGTCTTTCAGAAGCAATCGGTCACATTCAGGCTGGACCAGGCATTTATTCCAAAATGCAATACATTGTTTCATAGGACGCAGGAGATAGTTCTTCCCACATTCTGTCCTTATCCAGTACACCCCAGAGAGAAAAGGTGGCACACGCTAGATGTAAGGCGGGCCATTAAAATTTACTCGCATAGGACAAAGGGCTTGAGGAAAACATCGACTCTCTTCGTCAACATCAAACCTAGCATAATGGGAGTCAGGGCGTCTAACATTCATCTCTAAATGGATCAAGCAAGTCACAGTAGAGGTGTACAGGGCTATGGGTAAGGTACCTCCCTTGCAGATTTGGTCCCACTCGGTATGGGCTGCCGCGACCTCATACGCATTCAAGGCCAGGGCGTCATACGCCGAGATATGTAAAGCTGCTACATGGGCGTCACTCCACACCTTTGTTCACCACTACAAGATTGACACTTTTCAATCAGCAGAAGCAGCTTTTGGGAGAAGCGTTCTACAGGTGGTCTTGGAACCTCCTGGGACTGTTCCTTCCCCCCACCCCTTAGATTCTCTGGTGGCTTGGGTATATCCCAGCCGGAGGACTGTCTGCAGCGGGGGGAGAAAAGAGAATTGGTCACCTACCTCGGTGAATTCTTTTCTTCCTCCGCTAAGCAGACAGTTCTCCGGACTCACCCTAGGAACAGCATACTCCTGGGGAGGGACTTAGGATGCTTTTCAGTTTAGTCAAGGGTTGCCAATTGGCTATTTCTTACAGTTATAGAAGTTACATCGTTTTGGCCGAAGGCTATTAGTGATAAGGTTACATTTCTCTGTGCAGTTTGGCCGCTTTGTTTTTCTAAACTGAGTTACAGGCTGCCAGTCCTAAGCTTTGGAACTCACTGGAGAGAGATAGGACAGGTGGCGCGGTACACGCATGCGCAGAAGGTTTCAAGTCTTCTGCCGCCTTCCGGTCAAGGTAGTACTACCCAGCTGGAGGACTGTCTGCTTAGTGGAGGAAGAAAAGAATTCACTGAGGTAGGTGACCAATTCTCTTTTCTCTACCCCATCATCCCTGCTTCAGTATCCAACTTTGGGGTTTAATGTCTCTCTAGTTATTCTTATGCCATCTCTGGGATTACACTGATTCACTAATGTTCTAGATACTGGTCTTGTGACTTTTATTCCTGTTAGGTGGAGCCAAAACACTGTGTATTCATTCTCTCTCTCTTTTCACCACAACCCTGCTCAATAAGATAGAAAAAAGGAGAGATGTAACTAAAGAAATTTAAAGAAACAAAAGAAGTTAATTTCCCTAAAGGACAAAAGGTTACAGATGCTAGTATTATACATTTAAATTTGACTTTATACTGATGATGATGACAACCCTAGTTTTAAATCATAATGATTTTAATTGCTGACTTTCCCCCATTTTCAGATGTTATTGCATGCAGGAACTGCAACCTTACTGACTTTGATAATTAACTCTACCACTGTGAAAAAGCTGGTTACAACATTAGGTAAAGTAAGTTAATATTAAAACCAGAAAGAAAATATTTAAATTATTTTTTCTAATTCTATATGTTAAGATATATAGATATTATCAAAACTGAGCTCATTAACTGCTATGCCATTCTATAGCAGTGTTGCTTTATTCAGACATATTTAATGCTCATTTGAGTAATAATTTTAGTAATTCTAAATTCTAGAAAGAATTTGAAAAGTACATGTCTTTCTCAGCTTAAGTGTCCTCCCCATGAAAACAATATGTAGTACAAACTCAAAGTATATGTGTATTCTCAGGGGAAGTCTCAACACACTATGTCCTTATTAAAGCAAGATATTTATTTGATATCTTGTGTGTGCAAGAGCAAGTATCTTACTTGGGCCTATGTGCCTAAGCCTCCCTGAGCCTTCGGGGAAGGGAGGGGTAGAAATTTGAATGAATAAATCAATAAGTTAGGACCGTGGGACAGCTTAAAATTAGGCATACTTCTAAGTACCTTTTAAAATTAGGACCCATGCTAGATCTGGATTAGCTGTTTTTAATTTGAACCTGTTTTCTATTTAATTTTCTGTTAAAGGGAAATAGACTACTCGTAACAGCATGATAAAACATTAATTTCAAAGGCCAATGCCATTGCTTCTGGTTCCAGGTATGCATCTGGAAGAGCAGCATGCTGCTACATAAAGGAACTGGCTCCCAACAGCAACCTCAGCTTATGGTTCTTGCCCTTTTTCTTTGTAGCTTTCCAGAAAAATCCATTCAATTGGTCAGTAACCTTCACATCTCTTCTGTTGCACCTCACACATAATATTGACAACACATGTGCATTCTTCTTCATTTTCGATAGGACTGTGTAATATTTCTCTTCCAAAGCGTATGGCAATGTACAGTGCTGTTCAGCGTATAAAAGAAATGGAGGCCAACGCGTTTTCCATGTTAAAACTGGACAGATTTTTGGCTGATGCTAATTGGGCTATGACTGAAGAAGCAATTAAGATTGATTACCCTTACAAAGTGAGTAATCTTTTATTTAATTTTTTTTTACAAAGAAAAGTAGGTAGGAGTACAAGTCATGCACAAAACAAATTATTAATTTACAGTTAAATATGCAGGTGTCAATTTCAAGAAAGGTGGACTATTGTTATTAGATTTACAGGGTAGTAGAGGAGAGAGTTTTAATGAAAATGAAGTTTGATGTGGTGGAGAGAGTTGATATAGCACTGGATATGATGGATCTTTGATGAAGGACAATATTTGATATCTTAAAAATGTATGGGGATAAATATTTTAAATATTTCTAGGCAGTTCCAGCAAAAATGGATTTATAGTATTGGAGTTTATGTATATCAAGAATAAATTATAAGGAATTCAAAAGTCAGACCTCGGTTAAAGTATCTACATAATACGCTCTTGGATCAGAGTACCAGGTGGGATGTCTAGAATACAATAGTTGCTAGATTTTCTGGCATTTTTAGTAATTTTATTAAAATAGGGAGGAATTGTTTAACTATTTGCTACACTTTGTGAAGGTACATGTGATTAATGAAAGGATTGTAGGCAAACTGACTAGGAAGCCATATATGGCTTTCAGGCAGTTTAAGTGGGGCTCTTGTTCCTGGTCATGCTAGGCCCCATGCTTCTTTATTGGTGCCATGTTAGCTTGCTTGCCCACATCACACCAACTAACTTTAGTTCCTATCTAACATTAATTTGGGTAACGTGGACAAGAAGGTTTTCTCATGCAACAGTGAAATTAACACTTGTTAAATCATGGATGTCAGAACTGAAAATCCTGCCCTGACACTTATGTGAGTACTTTCTTTCTAACATTAATTTTGAACGTGTACAGGCACCCAAATTTAATGTTAAACTAGTGTTAAATTGAGGAGGGAGAGGAGGAAGAGGGAGGAGGCGAGGGCAGGGTGGGGGGGAAGAGTTACACCCCTTAGCCTAGCCCGGGAGGAAGAGGGAGAGGGCAGCCTGGAAGGGGAGAGAGTTAGGAACAGGGGAACTCATCTGCTGGGCTGGACTGGACTGGGTGGACTGCTGGGGATGCCTCTCCCCCACCCCTGCTCCCCAGCCCAGCAACTCACCTGGCAGGCTGTGGTGGTGGCAGCAGTTTCTCCAGCTGCTTCCTGGACCACCACATGGGTCCTCCCAGGGCAACACTGCTGGATGCGGTGGGAGGCCTTGTTGGGAGGGGCTGGGAAGCGGCCAGAAGGAGCTGGCAGGAGAGCCGGCCGGTGAAACTGCTGTCTCTGTGGTGGCCCACCACCAGATGAGTTGTGGGGCTGGGAACCACGGGAGGGGAAGGCAGTCCTCAGCAGCCAGTGCGGCTGGTAACATGGGCTTGGATCCGTTATTTCCGAAGAAATAATGGATCCAAAACCCAAGAAAAAAGTAATGTGGGCATGTAGCCCACCTGAAAATTCACATTGCTGATAATTTAACATTAGACAGATTCTCACATTAAAATCAGTACATGGGCAAGCAGCCTTAGTTTACTGCACTCAGGTTTCAGCAGCTGAATTGCAGCTGATCCTTCTCAGAATCTCAGCAGGCAGAAGGGGCTCAGTCTAGAAGATGTTTCAAAGAGGCACATGTGTGCCTTGTGTCATATGAAGATTTAATTTTTGTAGGTATGGTTTAACAGACTGATTTGGCAATTCATCAAGATTGGAAGCCTTAGGACTAGGAGGATTTCAGGATTTCAAGTGGGCCTCGATGCACTCACTGTGGGGAGATGCGTCTGCACAGATCAGACCAGAAAACTTCTTTAAACAGTTCTGTCATGCTCCATGGCCCCTCCTCTCGCATCTCGCACCATTGGCCAGCTTGTAGTGAGACTATAAATACAAGGGGCAGAGCGCAAATCACCTCAGTTCCTTCTAACCACTACAGCATTCAACAGTTGAGGAAAACGCTTCTCTTCACATCACACCTGTCAGACAATTAGCAGTACCATTTAAAATAGAAAAAGAGGTCAGAAGATAGTGTTCTCCAGCCCCAAGAGGGGTCCATGCCTAAGCGGACTTCACCCCCTCAGGTGGTGCCATGGCAACTCCCTCAAAGAAAGGGGGTTTCAAAAAATGTATAGGGTGCCCTACATCTATTCCCATTATTGACCCCCATAATATTTATTTATTTATTTACTTTAAAATTTCTAGCCCGCCCCCTTCTGCCTCTGGCAGCTTGGGGTGGCCTACAATAAAAACAACAGCAGATAAAATAATAATAAAATATAAATATAAAATTAATCAATATACCCCAACACAGAAATCAAAAATTTCCCCTCTCCCAATTACCCATCTCCCCCACAGAAAGCTGGGCGAAAATAAATTGGTCTTATATTGGCTCTGGAAGGAGGAGAGATCTGAGAACAAGCGGACCCTCACCAGGAGGCAGTTCCACAGCCGCGGTGCTATGACCAAGATGCTCTCTCCAATATTGGCCCCCACCATACATTTTATTTATTTATTTATTTTCTAGATTTATAGCCCGCCCCTCCTGAGAACAGCTTGGGGTGGCTTCCAACAATAAAAATATATATAAAATACATATAAAACAATTTAAAACACATCAAAAATACAATATAAGGTATTAAAACAGGGCCTGGGAAAACATTAAAACAATAAATAGAGTAGGGGAGATAAAAACCCACTAACCCCCCCTCCCCAAAGACCTGGGCGAACAGCCAGGTTTTACAATGTCGCCGGACTGTCAACAGGCTTGGGGCCAGGTGAGCTTCCTCCGGAAGGGAGTTCCAAAGGTGTGGCCCGGCCATGCCCTCTCCATTGTGTCCACCCACTTAACATGGGGGACCTCAAAGAAGGCACCCCCGACAGACCAAAGGAGCTGCTCTGGGGTGCGGAGGGAGAGGCGGTCCCTGAGGTATGAGGGGCCCAGACCGTGAAGGGCCTTGTAGATCAACACCAAGACCTTGAACCTGGCTCGGCACGCTATTGGCAACCAGTGCAGAGTCTGGAGCACATGTGTTATGTGCTCCCGACGACCCGTCCCCGAAAGGAGACGGACTGTCAACAGGCTTGGGGCCAGGCGAGCTTCCTCTGGAAGGGAGTTCCAAAGGTGCGGCGCAGCCACCGAGAATGCCCTCTCCATTGTGGCCCCCCGCTTAATGCAGGGGACCTCCAGGAAGGCACCCCTGGCAGACAGAAGGAGCCGCTCTGGGGCGCGGAGGGCGAGGCGGTCCCTGACGTACGAGGGGCCCAGACCGTGAAGGGCCTTGTAGANAGTTGACACCCAGGGGGCTTCAAGAAGGACACCCCCAGCCGACTGCAGGGGCCGATCCAGGTCCCAGGGGGTGAGATGGTCCCGCAGATAGGTGGGACTCAGACCATTAAGGGCTTTATAGGTTAAAACCAACACCTTGAATTGGACCCGGAAGACTTGAATTGCAGCCAATGCAGTGAGCAAAGCACAGGTGTTTGCTTTGCTCCCTGTAAGGAGGGTTGGGGGGAGGGTTTTACTTCTGCACTTTTAATGAGTTTTTATGTAATTTTATATTATTTGCTTGATATATTTTATATTGTATATTTGTTATACTTTGATTGTGAGCAGCCCCAAGCTGCCGTGAGCAGGATAGAAGAAAGTAGAATGAATAAATAAATAAATATAAGGCGGCAGGCCGCCGCATTCTGCACCAGCTGCAGCCTCCGAGCAGTCACCAAGGGTAGCCCCACGTAGAGCACATTACAGTAGTCCAGTATTGAGATGATGAAGGCATGGATCATGGTTGTAAGGTCGGAGTCCAAAATGTACGGCCGAAGCCACCAAACCAGATGTAACTGGCCAAAGGCACTCCTCGCCACCACCACCACCTGGACATCCAGGCGGAGCTGCGAATTGAGGAGTATCCCCAGACTCTGAACCTGAAGAACCAGGGAGGGACGAACCCCATCAATGACGGGGGTCTCCACACCCGTGGCCCTCCCCACCATCATCACCTCCGTCTTGTCAGGATTCAGCTTCAGATGGCTTAATCTGTCTGGGAGAGTCACATAAGCCATCAGGCTGTTTTGCTTGCACTAGCATCTCGGGCAGGGCATTAGACCAGGGAATGTGCCTACAATTCCTTCTCAGAAAAAAAAGGCACTTGAGGCACTGGGGGAATTACCAAAGACCTTTCCCTGATACTTGTCAGTTTCACCACAGATGCCAGACTTGGCACCAGCACCAGTCCCACCCTCAGCACCATCTTCCTCCACACCAGCCTTACCAATGCAAACTCCCATCACCAGAACCAAATCCATCTCCAGAATCGGCAGCATCCCTGGCACCATCCCTATACAGGGCACTATCTCTGTGGCCTCCCTGGGAACCGGGAGCTATGGCACCGAAGACAACTTCTTCTAGAATAAAGAAGATGAAAATAGTTGTATCGTCTCTGGCACATAAAAGAGATCAGAAAAGAAAGAACGTCTTAAAAAAACCAGATAAATCTAAGGGGGGGGGGGGAAAGGAAAAGAAAGAGGATGACGATCCTGCCTCTAAGACGATTAAGAAAAAAGTGAACCTCTCACTGTCTACTCCACCAAGAATGGACATTGAGACATCTTCCCTGCATGGATAGTCTTGGACACCTATCTCCATCCTGCCTGTGCCTTCTATTCCAAAGAGTTCTGTACGGGGATCACCCATGTTCTCCCTGCATTCTTCCTTTGGACAGCTTCCTGACTTATTTTGGACAACCATCTGGACCCCCTCCAATTGGGAAAAATAAAGGTCCCCGCTCCGAGCTGGCACCCCCCGTTCCATCTCCACCCGGGCAGTCACCTAGCACATACTCTCCAGCATGGATGATGGGGCACCACCAACAATGGCCCCCTTACATGTATTGGCTATCTCCTCTGTACCAACCCCAGCCATGGGAACTGCTTTTCCAGCCTCTGTACTAGCAGCATGCTCTCTGTTCATTTAAGGGTCAGGGAAGGAGGCAGGGCTTGATCCCCAGACTGAGAGAATTCAGCAAAAAACCATACACTTGGGCAGTAATTATGCCGCCTTGGAGGACCCCATGGGGGGAGTAAGTGCAGTGCTGTGCTGGGGCTATGCTCCCCTCTGCAGCAGTAGCAGCAGCTTGTGAGACTCCACCCCCGACCTGCCCACAAACCTGCCTCCTGGCCCCATCCCCAGGCTGGGCTGTGTGATGAGTGCTGGGCAGCCCTGGGACTCCTCCTGGCAGCCGGCATCACGTGGCATGTGCGCAGCAGCGCTGCCTGCCTGCCAAGTGCACTGCCACTGTGCTCATTTTCATGCTGACTGCCCCTGCCCACCGAGGAACGTGAGGAGAGCAGAGAGAGACCCCTACTTGCTTCACTGTGTGCTTCACACTGGCACCCACTGCCTACCTTGGAAGCTGAGTAAGCCCTGCCAGGGTGTGTGTGAACTTAGGAAGGGTCTGCTGGAGGAAACTGGGGGGGGGAGGGTTTGGGGGGAATGGGCATCTGGGGGATTTAGGGGAAGGGGCTGCTGGGGTCGTCTGGGGGAAGGGGCTGCTGGGGGAGGGTTTGGAGGAAGGGGCTGCTGGGGTCATCTGGGGAGGACGATTTAGGGGAAGGGGCTGTTGGGGTCATCTGGGGGAGGGTTTGGGTGAAGGGGCAGCTGGGGGAGAGTTTGGAGGGAAGGGGCTGCTGTGGTCATCTGGAGGGAGAGGGGGTGGGACCAAGACCTTCCCTGCAGCTTTCAGGGGCGGGGCGCTGGCCCCAGCAGGGACTTGTAAGCAGCGTGCCTGCCGGCTTCCACTATCACTGTGCTGCAGGGGACTGGGAACCAATTGGGCTCGCCCCTCCCCCATACTACCGCTCTCCGCTCGCCCGTTTGTCGGGGCTGGGAGCCAGCCTTGTCAGGGATTCTACCCCCCCTCCCGGTGGCAGAGGAAGAAGAGGGTGGGACCAAGACCTTCCATGCAGCTTCTGGGGGTGGCGCTGCTGGCCCCGACCTCGTATGTATCACAGAAACCTGGCTGGACACTGTGTCGGGGCCTATCTTGGCTGACCTTGTTCCAGCTGGGTATTCCGTGCAGCATCAGCCGCAGTCGGAGGGAAGGGGGGCGGTGTAGCCATGATTTTTAAGGAGTCTTGGGCTGTTCGGAAGTATCCAGTGCAATCTATATCAGGTATTGAGGGTCTCCACCTGCTTCTGGATTTGGCAGTGGACAATTTGGGCGTTCTGCTGGTTTACCATGCACCTACCTGTACGGTAGCCTCCCTGCATGCTCTAGCGGAGTTGGTGTCAGGCATGGTGGTGTGGTCCCCGAAGACGGTAGGCCCAGACCTTGGGGGGGGGGGCGTGTAGGATGTTGGCTCTCCCCTACCTTTGTTTTATTTTTATTAATGTGTTTCCCAATCCTGTTTTAAGTTTAAATTTATTGTGTTGTTTTTAAGATGTTTTTATTGAATGTTTTTATTAAGTTGTACGTCACCCCAAGATGCCGTAAACAGAAATGTTTAAAATAAATAATAAATAAATATACACACTGATGCTGACCTTGGGGGTGTGGAGCATGAGTTCATGGCAACCGTGGGCCTGTCCCAGATGGTTAGTGGCCCGAAGCATCGGGGGGACATACCTTGGACCTTTTATTTTGCTCTGGCCTTGAGGCAGGGGGTGCGTTGGTGGGGGAGATTTCAGCTGTACCTTTCTCATGGACGAATCATTAACTCCCGCAGGGATCTTTCCTGGCACTTGTCTGCCCCCGGATGGGCGTGGAACCAATTCGAATGGTCCGCCCCCATAGACTGATGGCACTGGAATGGTTCTGGGAGGCTCTGGGGAATATATCTTCTGATCTGGACGACCGTCTCATAATTGACCTCGTCGGGTTGTAGAACACCTTGCTGACGGAGGCCATTGATCGGCTCCAAGGCGTCCGCTTCCCAGGCGGCAGCACCATAGGTCTTCCTGGTTTTTGGAGGAACTGCTGGTGCTGAAGGAGGAGAGATGGCGGTTGGAGCGATGGTGGTGTCGATCACGTGCTGAAGCTGACAGGTTTTTTGCTGCCCTCATAGCATCTGCTAAATCCCGTCCAGCAAAGCTGTTCCAGGTGGTGTGGGGGCTGATCAGTCTGGCCTCCCTCCACCTCGCAGTGGAGTCATCTAGTGACCACTGTGACATGTTTGTGGATTGTTTTGCGGATAAAATCGCTCAGATTCACCACGGCTTTGATGCCGCATTTTCTGCAGTGGGGCAATCAGAGGTTATGGGAGCCTCGCCTTGTCCATATTTGTGGGATCCGTTTTCATCGGTGATCCCTACTGATGCAGAGGATGTTCTTGGGGCTGTTAGGGCTACCTGTTGTGAACTGGACCCTTGCCCGTCCTGGCTGGATAAGGCCTGCCGGGAGACAATGGGGCCATTGCTGGCAGGGGATGGTCAATGCCTCCCTTAGGGAGGGCAGGGTGCCGGGCTGCCTTAAGGAGGTGTTGGTGCGACCCCTGCTCAAGAAACCATCACTTGACGTTGACTCCCTTACCAGCCAGTCTTGAACCTTCCCTTTTTAAGGAAGGCTGTTGAGCGGGTGGTGACCTGGCAGTGGCAGGAACATCTGGATCATGTCGGTTTTCGCCTGGGTTATTTATTTATTTATTTATTTTATAAATTTGTACCCCGCCCCTCCTGCGAACAGCCCGGGGCGGCTTCCAACAATAAAATCCAATACAATAAAATCCAATTTAAAATCATCACTAACAATATAAATTATTAAAACAGGGCTCAGGGCCTTCAAGTACATAATAAATATAAATAATATATCAGGTGGTGGAGCTAAAAAAAACACCCCTTACCCCACCTTCCCACCTCCTCGGTTATGGCACCGAGATTGCGTTTGTGGCATTGGTCGATGACCTGCGCTTGGAATTAGATCAGGGTCATTCGGCCCTGCTGATTCTATTAGATCTTTTGGCTGCTTTTGATACCTTTGACCATGAGATGTTGGTGACACGCCTGTGGAACCAGGCGGGGGTGGACGGTATGGTCCTTGACTGGTTCCGCTCTTTCCTGGCCGAAAGAACTCAGCAAGTGGTGCTCTGGGATTATTTTTCATCATACCGAGACCTCTCGTGTGGATTCCTATAGGGTTCTGTTCTGTCCCCTCTCCTGTTCAGCGTGTATATGCAGCCACTTGGCGAGGTGGTCAGGAGGTATGGTGTGCAGTATCATCAATATGGTGAGCAGGGCCGGCCCCAGGCATGTGCGACATGTGTAGTTGAACATGGCCCCGCGGGAGCCGGAGCCCCACTCCTGGAGCCTGGTCTGTTGTTCCGCCGGCACTTGCCTGAATTCAAAGTCCAGGCTGGCCCCGCCCCCGCTGTCAGAGCTGCTAGTCCTAGCAGAATTAGCTGACCTCTGCTCAGCTGTAGCCCCACAGTGGAGGGAGGGAGGAGTAGAAAGTCTCCCCTCCCCCCCCTCCTCACCACTTGCCGCTGGCCCCGCATGCCCCAGCCCAGCGAGCCAGGATTCAGAACAGAAGGTTGCTGCCTTGTAAACAAGATTCTTGGAGATGGCTCCTCGCATTCTCACAAATGGGTTTGCACTTGCGCGTCGTTCTGTTACCGGCAGATACCAAGCTCACTAGTCTGAAAAAACCATGTGACAGTCTCAAGCCCCCACAGTATATAAGGTACCTTCCTGCCCAAACCCAACAGTTCTTTCCAACCCTGAGTGTGCAGGAAGAAAATTCCTTGCGGGGTCGGAAGGGTGGGTATTTGTGAGAATGTTTGGAGCCATCTCGAAGAACCTTGTTTACAAGGTAGCAACCTTCTGTTCTTCTTTGAGTGGCTCCTCACAGTCTCACAAATGGGTTTGCGCTTCCGTGCCCTTCTCTTACTGACACATACCAAGCTCACTAATTTAAAAAAACACGTGATGTTCACACGCCCCCCCCACACTATATAAGGTACCTTCCCGCCTAAACCCAACAGTTCCTTCCAACCCTAAGTGATTAGGAAGAAAATTCTATGCGGGGTCGGAAGGGTGGGTATTGGTGAGAATGTTCTGAGCCATCTTGAAGAACCTTGTTTACAAGGTAGCAACCTTCTGTTCTTCTTCAAGTGGCTCCTCGCATTCTCACAAATGGGAGGGTACCAAGCCTAGATCAATGTGGTGGGGGAATTTTCTTATAGAATAAAAACAACATACCTCTGCAAGCAAAAAGTGTGTAAGTTTATTCTGTTATCTTAGTTTAAAAGTTCCTCTTTTTAAAAAAACAACAAAACCATTGTGAGTAAAATAGATTATTAAGTCATAATTACAGAATTAAATATAGATACTTCCAGAGAGGTGTCAGATTCAGAATTGAGATGTAAAGCATAATGCTTAGTGAATGTATGTGGGGAACTCCAAGTTGCAGCCCTGCAGATCTTGAAAGGAGAGATGTTGCAAAATGCTGCTGTAAAAGCACCTAGACCTCTGAGCGCATGAGCCTTTAAATAAGGTGGGGGTGGACTTCCTACCTGCTCATAGGCAAAGGAGATCCAATGCACTAACCATTTTGAGATAGTTTGGGATGAAACTTTTTGCCCTAATTAGGGAAGGAGAGGGGAGAGGAACAAATTGTCAGTTCGTCTGCAGTGCTGGGTCTTGTCTAAATAGAGCAGGACCACTCTCTTAACATCCAAAGTGTGAAATCTGGCTAAGATTTCTGACTCATGAGGTGGAGGAAGGAATACTGGGAGGACAATTTTTTGTGCCATATGAAATCTGGACACTGTTTTAGGGATAAACGACAGATGGAGAGAGATCTCTATCCTGTCTGGGAAGACTGAGAAGTAAGGCTCCTTGATAGATATAGCGGCGAGTTCACTCACCCGCCTAAGGGACGTGATGGCAACCACAAAGGCGGTCTTCAGAGACCAGTGGAATAGGTCAGATTGTTCTGCAGGTTTAAAGGGTGTTTTGTCAGTTGATCTAGAACAAGGTTCAGATCCCACTGAGAAACGGGGTGTTTGTGAGGGGGAAACAAATTCATTAGTTCCTTAAAAAACTTTTTAACCAGAGGGTGACCAAAAAGGGATTGGGAATTTGGGAGGGCAACACACTGGGCTATTGCTGAGAGATGCACTCTTATAGAAGAGTGCGCAAGGCCCTTCTCAGCCAGGTCTAACAAGTATTGAAGGACTAGTGGCATGGTTACCTGATCTACTGAGATGAATCTCCCAGATAACCAATAGGAGAATCTCCTCCATTTGGAATCATATGATCCTTTAGTAGATTGCTTCAAATCACTATCCAGCACCAGATTTAATTTAAGAATAATTTGGGATGGACAGTTTAAGAACCCACCTGAAGCAGGGTCAATGGTATGCAGTTATTGATCTAAAAGATGCTTATTTTCATGTTAGATTGCATACCTCCTGTAGAAGATTCTTCCGTTTCACCCATGACTCCATGCATTTTCAGTTTTGTTCATTACCATTTGGACTCTCCTC
>QEPC01013222.1:280882-297566 GCA_003113815.1 Sphenodon punctatus
TAGGGTGCCAAGGACAAATTCTTCCCCTTTGCTGGGATGGCTCTCTGCCTCATTGTAGCTGCTCTGCACCCCCATTTCTCTCTATGGGGTGATCACAAAGGGAAGAGGGAGGATCTGTCCATCCTTCTAACAGAGACAGCACTGAACAACCAACCCTCGCCCAGCTGAATGGATCCCCCAGAGAAGGCTGCCCCCTGTCTGCTACCCCCCTCCCAGGCTGTAGATCCAACCTGCATGGAGTGTCATTTTGTTAGAAAATTCCCCCACCGCCTCTTTTTAGGCTTGGTATGCACTGATTTGTGAGAATGGGAGGAGCCACTTGAAGGAGATCAGAAGGTTGCTGCCTTTGTAAACAAGGTTCTTCGAGATGGCTCCAACATTCTCACAAGCACCCACCCTTCCGACCCCGCATGGAATTTTCTTCCTAATTGCTTAGGGTTGGAAGGAACTGTGTTGGGTTTAGGTACCTTATATAGGGTGGGGGCATGTGAACGTCACGTGTGTTTTTTTTAAGCTAGTGAGCTTGATATATGCCGGTAGGAGAAGAGCGCGCAAGTGAGAATGGAAGGAGCCCCTCAAAGAACTTTGTTTACAACTTCCCCCGTGCCACAGTGGCTATGCCCCTGACTGCAATGCTGTGAGAATCACAAAGCTGCCGTGCTTAAGGGAAAGGGGAAACTGTGGCAAACCTGCCACTTCTGCGTGAAATCTACAGTGGCGAAAATACCACGGCAGCAACTGTGGAAAGCCGCGAGTGCAAGGCTCCCTTTCTAACCATGCTGCTTGGTGCGGAAGAGCACTTTCCGCCGATAAATGCTGCCGCAGCAGTACAACATTTCAGCCCTAGTGAGAATCACAAAACTGCCGCACTTAAGGGAAAGGGGAAACTGTGGCAAACCTGCTGCTTCCGCGTGAAATCTACAGTGGCGAAAATACCACGGCAGCAACTGCAGAAAGCCGCGACTGCAAGGCTCCCTTCCTAACCGTGCTGTTTGGTGTGGAAGAGCACTTTCTGCCGGTAAATGCTGCCGCAATGGTGCAACATTTGAGCCCTAACACTTAGTACAACAAATTATACACCTTCAGCACCTTCTGCCCCAACTTTACCACCAAAGACACGAGAACTACTAGAGGAACAAGCACCTCCTACTGAAGATCCAACACAGCCACACAGGTGGGCAGGGATAAATTTGGGGATTGGGATGATTTCAGGCTTTGGGAATGGAATGGAGTTATTAGGTGGGTTTGTGCGGGGTTGTGGTAGGGTTAGGGTGGTTATAGAGTTTTTAGTATTTTTAATATTTTAATTATTTGTATTATTTGTAGGCTGCCCTGAGCCTTTGGGAAGGGCAGCATAGAAATTTAAACAAATAAAATAAACCATTTCTTACTAAGTCAGAGACCTCTCAGAAAAACACTTCATCTTCAACTCCTAGCTCCTCGAATACAAGTTCAACAGAGTCAGAGGATCATTAATGATCTGGAGAAGGGCGTTAAGAAGTGAGGTGATCAAATTTGCAGATGACACCAAGTTATTCAAGGTAGTTAAAACACGAGCAGACGGTGAAGAACTGCAACAGGATCTTACAAGACTAGGTGCCTGGGCATCTAAATGGCAGATGAGAGTTAATGTGGACAAGTGCAAAGTGATGCACATAGGGAAAAATAACCCAAACTATGAATACACAATGCTGGGTACTAAGCTAGGAGTTACCACTTAGGAAAAGGATCTGGGAGTGATTGTGGACAATACACTGAAATCCTCAGCCCACTGTGCAGCAGCAGTCAAAAAAGTGAACAGAATGTTAGGAGTTATTCGCAAAGGGATAGAGAATAAAACTGAGGTTGTCATAATGCCTCTATACAAATCGATGGTGCGACCACACCTGGAATATTGGGTGCAGTTCTGGTTGCCCCATCTCAAAAAAGACATAGCTGAACTAGAAAAGGTACAGAGAAGGACAATGAGAATGATAAAGGGTATGGAACGGCTTCCGTACAAAGAGAGGCTTGACAAGCTGGGTCTCTTCAGCTTGGAAAAGAGAAGACAGCGGGGACATGATAGAGGTTTATAAAATCTTGAGTGGTATGGAATGAGTAGATAGGGAACAGTTATTTACCCTTTCAAATAGTACTAGAACTAGGGGATGCTCCATGAAACTAGCTGCCAGCAGATTTAAAACAAATAAAAGGAAGTACTTTTTCACTCAACGCATAATTAACCTATGGAATTTGTTGCCAGAGGATGTTGTCAGGGCCAGTAGTATAGCTGGGTTTAAAAAAGGACTGGATAAGTTCTTAGAGAGTAGGTCCATTAATGGATATTAACAAAGTAGCTTATGGGATGAACTTCTTACTGTCGGGAGCTGGGAGTGAACAACGGGGAATGGATTACCCATTGTGACTGTTAGTTCTTCTCCCATGCAATCGAGATTGGCCACTGTCGAAGGACAGGATGCTGGGCTTGATGGACCATTGGTCTGACTCAGTATGGCACTACTTATGTTCCTCTCGACCACTGGATATCATCACAGATCCTGCCCAAGCAACCACCTCCCAAGGTCAAAAAATGTCAGTCCCTAATATCAAAGATGGCAAAAATACTGAGCCTAAAGATGTTTTTTGTTGAAGAAGACGGCCACCCTGTATACAAGATGCCCCATAAGCACACCCCAACAAAGGTAACATTCCCTCTCTCAAAAAAGAATTCTAGAATCCATTGGAAGACTCCATCTGTTAACCATCCAATAGATACTCAATTCAGTGCTTTCTACCTGGTTCCACCAAAGATCATGCAATATGGTACAAGGTTCTCTGAAAGACAATTTTATTTAGTGGAGTAAGAATTAAATAATTTATTTAGTGAGATAAAAATTCTTGTTAAAGTTTTAGATTTCTCAAAGAACAAAAAACTTAGAAATGCTGGAAATTCAAAGGCCCTCTTTACATGAGATGCACCCACCCATGTCCACCCATCAGACACATGCAAGAGTGCCTTTGTGAAGGAGGCAGTGAGCGGCGTGTACTCCCACGACCCATGCATCCCCACCCATCAGCACACGCAGAGCAACCAGGAATGACCTGGGTTGCTCCGTGCGTGTTAATGGGTGGAGATGGGTGTCAAATAGGGATGGGCGAATGCGGTTCGGAAGTTTGGAGTTCACACCGAACTCGACCAGTTCATCGACCAAACCGAACTTCCGAACCGAACTCGATTTTCAAACTGAACCGAGGGCGCATTTAAACGAGCCCTCTCCCAAGTGGGAGAGGGCTCAACCCAGCTTCGAAACCCCACGTTCCTCTCTACGACGAGTCTGATGTTCGAAAGAGCATCAGATGCGTTGCAGAGACTATGTGCGCATGCACGTCCTTCTGCACGTGCACACTCTAGAAAGGGGACCCGGAAGTGCGGGTTAAAGCCAGCACACCGGCAATCCGCGTTGAAGGGGGAAGGATCACCGGGCCAGCCTAACGCGGGGAAGACCCGGCTTCAGAGCAGGTCAGACTTTTAAACAAGCACAAAGAAAGCTGGCTGATCAAAGGATCAGCTGCGTTTCTTGTCTCGTTTAAAAGCGCCCTGAGTTTCCGAACTTGGTTCTGTTTGCCCATCCCTAAAGATAATATTCCATTTAGTTCAATGGGGTTTGAATTTCCGAACTCTGTTCAGAAGTTCAGACCGAACTCGAATAGTTCGGTCAACTGAACCAAACTTCTGAACCGAACTCAATTTTCGAACCGAACCGAATTTCCGAACTCAGTTCTGTTCGCCCATCCCTAGTGTTAAACACTCACTGCACTGTGTGCACAGGGCAGCAAACCCACCCATGGGACAGGTCTGCCAACACCATGGAGCAAAGGCCAGCGCAAGTGATAGATGGGCACAACGCCTGGCCAGCAACCAACACCCCCCTCTCCCTGCGTGATAACAGTCCCAGCCAGGACAGTAGCCCTTAAAAGGAATGCGCCCGAAGAGGCGGGAGCACTGGCTCCCACACCACCATGCCCGAAACCCCACTAGGAAAACAGCCAGCGCCATGGACAGACATGCCAACAGCCAGGTAAAACACATCGCACCCTGGGCAGGGATGGCCCCAGGGACCCATGGAGGGAGAGCAATAGGACAGCAGGCAGCTGCCATATCTTTTGACAGCCACACAGCTCCTGCCACCACCACATTACCAAGAACAAAGCGGGACACAGGCATAGTCCCCCCAGACAGCCAGTAGGGCCCCTGGGAGAGACCTGGAATGGCGCACCAGAGAGCAGCTGCAGAGGTCAGATGACCTCCATCAGGGGGTGAGCACCAGCTTCCACCTGACCACACATCCCAGCTATTCCCAGCACACAATGCTGTTCTGTGCTGAGGTAGATCGGGTCCCCTGCATAGATGGGAAGTCATGACATGGCCAACATTCCATTCATGGACTTCCACTCGTCACAATGTGCAATGTATTCAGTCACCCATATAGTCCTGCCAGGGCATTCCCAACCAAGCCGAAAAGGGCCATCGGGTAGAATGGTGGGGCCAGGGATCATGGCCAGGAAAGTGGGTGGGGGGGAGGGAGTACAGGACACAGGTGAAAAAAGCCATCCCCACAACCACCCCCATAAGGATACTGATCTGACAGTGGGAACGCAGCACCCCTATCCTGCGTTCCCTTCAGTAATACACAGAAAGCCCTCCCAATGGCCGTAGCAAAGAAGGAAGGCAGAGACAGGCCCAAAGAGGCATTGATTGAGTACAGAACACACATATGACTGTTAACCTAAGCACTGGAATCACCTTCAGTTATGATGTATAGGAATAGAATAGGTATGTATACACACACACACACACACACACACACACACACACACACACGCACATCCCTTCAAGAAGGCAATGTGGTGAGCAAGGGCAAAGTGGTCCCAGAGGGATAAGCAGCCCCTGTGCCACCCCAGGCACTTTGGAACAGGCCCACGGGAGCATCCATGAGAGGCAGGAAAGGATGGTTGTGGCCCCGTACTACAAATGTTGTTCAGCACACAGGGCAAGGGGGCCATCATGAGCAAGGGGGCCATATCCAGGTCGGGCACAACTCCAGAACACAGCAGGCACCAACTTTTCATAGGAACCCCTAATGCATTGGGTATGCCTTCAACAACCATGGTGTGATGGGATAGACCAGATCCCCAATGGTAATGGGATGCAGGGTCATGTCCACATTAACCCTGTATATATTTGGGACAATTACCCCATAGACATCCTCACACAGAAATGGAGAGCCACGAAGGATCCTCATGTCGTGGGTCCATCCCAGACCACCAGTAAGGACGTCCTCAAAGTGACCCCTTTGATCCATGATGTCGTTCATGGTAATCCCAAATTCATCCCTTGCAAATGAGATAGCCATCCTTGCTGGCCAGGGGAAGGAATAAGGGAATGTGGGTCCCGTTTACGCCCCCGCAGCAATGGGGAACAGACATTGTGGTAGAGCAATGGATCATCTACCCCTGCCCAACCAGGTGGATCACCCACTCTATCCTATCCGTGAAAATGGCTGCGTACACCTCGATGAGGATCTTTGCACCTGTGGAGGTTCCCGCACCTACCAGCTGTGCCACACAGTGGCAGGATATGGGAACTATCCAAACAGTGGCTATGGCTACACGCTATCCCACTGGAGGGGGGTTCCTCATGTTGGTTCTCACTGTCTCCAGGTGTGGCTGTAGGACACCTACAAGGCGGGCCGTAGACTTCAGGGCATGCTAAACTGCTCCGTCCCCAGTCTTCGCCCCCATGTGTCAAAGATGGTCTCCACCACCCGTCATCACAACTGGACTGGTCCCACTACATCATCTCCATGGGTACATTGCAGCAAATGGCATTGGGGACCATGGCAGCATGTGTTGCCAGGACCAGGGATATGTGGGAAAACTCCCTCATCATGGCATCTATCCACCTGTGCCTGACTCGTTAGGACCTGCTTGTAGCCCGCAAGCCTTCCCCTCCAGTGGTAACACCTACTACTACTAATCATTTCTATAGCACTACTAAGCATACGCAGCACTTTACAGTCTCAGATTTTGGAAACAGGTTCCTGTCCAGTTGACTTACAATCTAAGATGGACACAGGTGAGGGGAACACAGGGAGAGACAGACACATGCCATTCCCACTTTACAGATGGGTAACTGAGGCTGACAGGTTGTGACTTTCCCAAGGCTACCCAGTGAGTTCATGGCTAGGTCAGGATTTGTACCCTAGCTTCCCAGGACCAAGTCCAACACCTTATCCACTACACCATACTGACTGGTGTACCTCCTGCCATACAGAGACTCTGTGTGTCCAACATAGAGTTCCAGTACAGAGCTGCATGCTTGACCAAATGTATGCATGCTCTACCTCTGTTGTGGATGTTCCCATACAACACCTCTGCAGCCTGCATGAGATGGTGAAGCAATGTACCCATCCCATTAGCCATGGCAGGCAATGGATGGACATCACCAGTGGGATAGGGTGCTCCCTGTGTGCGAATGTGTGGTGGGGTATGCCATGTCCACGGGCAGTGTATCTGATCTGTTGTGTGGTGTTCTGTTCCAACTCTTTGTCTTGCCCTAGACTCACCCATCTGCATGCTCTCATTCAGCTCGACATCACCATGGCCTCGGGAGGCAGCAGAGGGCTTCCGACCCAGATGTATTACACATCTGTATCTTATCCTTGTTAGACCATGGCCCTCTGCACCTGATGGGTGCAAAGGGCCATGGCTTCCTGATGAGGTACGTGCAGTGATGGTCATGGATTGACCTGCCAAAGACCTCTCTGGAGTGCTTGGGGTGCTCGGGGATATGTTCCTGGGCTGTGGGGGGGCTTGTTCCCTGCATCTCCCCCCATCTACTCTGAATACACATTCTCTTTTCTTCCTATCACAGAGGCCCTGACCCTGCTAGCAGAAATTGTGGGGGAACTGCAGGCGGTGGCTGACTTCAGGGAGATATGCGAGTGACCCCACTTCATGCGTTCCTATCCCTCACCCTATATCTGCTGTGGGCAACTTGGGATATGTCCTGAGTGGAGCATGCTTAATGGCGACTTTCTTTCTCTCCTTCAGTACAGGAAATGGTGCAAGAGAGGGCCCAAGAGCAGAGAGAGCTTCTTGCAGTCCTCCTAGATGTCCACCAGAGTGTGCACAACCTCTCCAGGGCTCAGAGCACCAAATGGAGCAGGGCCCTAGGGAGGAATCCCTAGATTTCCTTTTTCTGTTGTTTTGTGCTGGTTTGAATAAATATTTCGGTGTTTGTTTATGAACAGAGCTGACCATGTTCTCATTCCTACAGGGGATGATCTGCTCTCCTCAGGTGGGTGGGGTTGCGGGGTGCTTGCGGGGATTGCCTTGGGTTTGTTGCTGTGTGTTCCCCCCCATCCTTGTGGTGCTGTACTATTTTCAGTGCAGCCCTGGTTTGTCTGCTCCAGTGGCCCTGTCTTCGCTGTTTGGGCTGTTCGTGTGGGTCATTCTGTTCCTTTCCCTGGGCCTGTGATCCTTGTCACTTTGGGAGAACCTCTCTTGGCATCAGGTGTGTGTATTATGGGTGTTACCTCCAATGGGGCTTGCTCCCCTTAGGGATCACTGTGGCACTGCCTTGAGCTTTCCACTGCATGCTGTGCGGCTGTACTGTTGCCCTGTGCATCCCTGTACCATGCATTGCAAATGTTGTGGCGGTGTTGCAATGGTATTCTGGTGGGGTTTTGTTTTCTGCCTGTTCCCACCCGTTGTGTCCTGTGGTGGGGGCCGTGTGTGTTTTGCTGTCCCGTTTGCTGGGTAGGGGGGTATTGCCGCTTTGTATTCCCCGCCCCTAGCACAGCTTTTTTGCCCTGCAACACCCTGCTGCCTTCCTCTTCTTCCCTGCACTGCCCGTGGGTTGCAGTGCTAGGGGGTTTGGGACTACTTGGCGCCCAACGGTCTCGCTGGTGTCTGGCAACTTGGGCACCACTACTGTTGCTCTGCTGTGCCTTTCCCAGTCCCTCCTCCCTGCCTGCCCTGTGTCTGTTTGGGTATGGGCAGTGATGTTTGCTATTTGCCCTCAGTTGGCCATGTTGCCATGTCATGCTGCGGGGTGTGGTTTTGTCTCCGATCAGTGTAGCGGCTGCTCGTGTGACTGGTGAGCATGTTCACTGGGTGTTGGGTCGGGTGGGTGAGTGCCGGGTTCGTGGGTGCCATGACCTCCCATGACCATCCTGTGACCTGCCTGGACAGCACTCGTTTGTATCCCAGTCCACACATCCCCCTGTGTGTGGGTGCCTCCACCCATCTCCACCGACCTGCCCCCTCAGCCATGCCCATTTTAAAAAGGCCAAAGTTAGGGGGTACACTTAAAGCTGAACGGAAAGTCTGGAAATAATATTATTAAGATCGGTCAAACAACTTTAATATTCCCTATGTATTTCTAATCATGAACAATTGATATTTACAACATTAACCTGAGATTAATGAGGATTTTTGCCATGCACCTTTTAACCAAGGATTTTTAACAAGCTTGGTAAACCTTTTACACTGATGTCCCTCATGGATTTATAAACATTGTATACTTTCATCTAACTTCTGAGGTGCAAGTCTTGCTACTAGTCTGTAAATGCTTTTCATCATGAGATAGAGAATATTTACACATCAGTTTGGGAAGAACGTATACCTACATTATTTTAAAAATTAAGCTTTAGTCCTAATGATTTTGAGGATACCATTAGCTTACCTTCCAAATGTAACATTACACAGACCTATCTTGTAAAGGCTGCAAGAAAGGATGCTAAAGGTCAATAAAAACAACACTAAACAATAGCTGTTAGTAAAAACTAAGGTTACTTACCTGTAACCTTGGTTCTTCGAGATGGGCGCCATCATTCACACCATTGGGAGCTACACATGCGCAGATCAGCCCAGAAAGCTTCTCTAAGCACATCTCCTGTCACACTCCATGGCCCCTCCCCTCACGTCTCACACCGTTGTCAGGCTTGTAGTGAGGCTATAAATAGGAGGGGCAGAGCACAAACACCCTCAGTTCCTTCCGACCGCCACAGCGTTTAGCATTTGCAGAAAACACTTCTCTTCACGCCTGTCAAGCAATTAGCAGTACTGTTGTTGGTTTTTTAAGTCAGAAGAACAAGTGTTCTCCAGCCTCGAGAGGGGTCCACGCCCTAGTGGGCTTCAGCTCCTCGGGTGGTGCCATGGCGACCCCCTCAAAGACAAGTGGTTTTTAAAAAATGTACAGAGTGCCCAACATCTATCCTGATTATTGACCCCTCTATGAGTGCCCCTCCCCTAGAGTCTTGTGCCATTGGCAGGCTTGTATCAAGGCTATAAATAGGAGGGGCAGAGCACAAATCACCTCTTCCTTTCAACCTCCAAACCAGAGTCTACCTCTTTAACTACGACTCTGATGTAGAGGGGAAGGTTAGTGGGTAGAGTGAGTGATGGAGTTCATCTCGAAGAACCAAGCAAAACTGTCCTTTCCGATTCAAGACTTTTCTGACAGACTGAAATAATGGGAGTTTATCTAAAACCTAGAAGCATCTCAGCTGGTGGGAGTGCTACTAAGGTTAAAGGGTCTTCTGCTATCACAAATACTTTGAAGACTGAGTGGCCAGATACCCAAATTAACCACGCATGTACCATCAGAGTCTAGTTTCTAACTCTCTTGTCTTGGTGTACCAGTTATATTTGTGTCTTAATCCAAATTGCCATTAAACTTGCCTTTTCGAAATGGGCCTAATGATTTTGCATTTTCTCCAGTGTTTTGCTTCTCAAAATTTTAGTCTGTGAATTTGTTTTTGTTTTTCTTGTTTAGTTTGACATAGAAGAAGTTTCCCAAGTTGTTAAAACACTAAAATGTCCAGATTGTAATAAGGAGATTACGTTTGAGACAACTCCTCAACAAGTTGCTGACATACTAGAAGAAGCCAGATTACGCCTCCTAACAGCACAGATAGTTAGTATTCTTCATTTTACTTGGCTATCCCTTTTTTCTTAACAAGCTAATTTTAGTACTAATCAAACTTATGGCATGGTTGTCCAAGCTATTAACCTTTGAGGGTAACTTGAGAAAATCTGCATTTGCATATGGATTGTTACCTCTGGTGCACACTGCTACTTCAAAAATGAAACGTTTGAATCAGTTCTGTAACTCCTCCACAGTTGCCTTCCACTGCTTCTTCTGTAGCCCTAGAAGTAGTTTTAATTATTCTTATTGTTGTTTTTATGTATTTTATTGTTGTTTTAACTGTTGTGAGCTGCCCCGAGATGCCATAGGCATGAGGGGGCGGCCAATAAATATAAATAAAAATAAATAAATTATTTCCCCCAAATATTGCCACTGGGATCCAAAAAAGGCAATGGGGATTTCCTAATCTTAGTTGGGTTGTGTCTGTCCCTCTCCTTCTTTAACTATCTTTGCCAAATCTTTAAGTTCTTTGCGCAGTTCCTCATAAGGTTCTGGGGCCAGTGGGGCGGATGGAATAAAGGCAGCTACTTGTTTGACAGCCTTATTTTGTTCCTGCTTATACAGGACTCTGCTTTATTTTATTTATTGAGGCATTGGCTTTCGCCATAGCCAAAAAAACAACTTGGTTACAGGACTCTTTGCATTAAAGATTGGGTAGGCTGTCCATCCCATAAGGACATATCTTCCCCCATCTGCTTTAACAAAAACCACAATCTATTTTTTTTACCCTGTCACTTCCAGTATCTGGTCCCTCAAATTTCTTATCTTGTGTTCTATCTGGTGGAACATCTCTCCTTCCTCGGTTACCCATATTTCCCCTGTTAGTGGGGCGCCCCCTTCCACGTTGCTGTTCTGGTTCTGGGGATTGACATTGGGAAAAGTCAAATCCATTACAATTTTCTCCAGGGCAATTAGTCCCTATACAGGAGATCTGTAGAGCCTGTCTTTGGACCTCTTGTGTAATTTGTCAATAATGGGTTTGCAATCACAATTTCCTTTTGGTTGATTATTTTCCAGTGTCAATTATTTGACAAGGTCCTGGAGACCTGGCACAACCTTTATTTGTTCCTGAAGTTTTTCATTCTGTTCAAGAAGCTGTTTATTTTCTTGAGCCAATGGTCTAACCTCGGTTTGTAGCTGTTGTATAAAAACTGCTGAACATTGAGCTTGAGCCTGTGACTGACTTAATTTGTCATCTAAATCCTGTATTTTAACTTGATTTGTGATCCGGTCTTGTCTGGCTGTATGAAACCGATCCCAACCCTTTAAGCAAGCTAAATACAACAAAGCTACAGCAGCCCCCAATTTCTCTTTCTCAGATGGTTTACAAACATCTACATATTGGTTAAAAATTGGAATGCAATCATCAAAAGCTTGAACATCTTCCATTACAGTATGCATCTCCAGGTCTGCACTGCCACATAATAAAGATAAGGTATATTTCCCCCTTTGCTTCTCCACCAAATGTTAGGGGCAAAATTCTCTATTTGACCCAAGTTCCCAGGATATTTAAATTGACAATCTTGTAGTCTATTATTCCACTACTAAGAACATCATCACCGCTTTCTCTCAGAAATGGTGACCGTCCAATGTGACTGCCTTATGTAGCCAATTATTCCTTTTGAGAATGGTGACCGACTGTTTCTATGTAGCCAATTATTCCACTACTACCAAAGCCATCATCACCTATTTCTGTTAAGAAGGTGACCAACTATTTCTCTAAAATATCCTGATCTCTGAGAGTGATCAAGTCTCAGGGACCTTCTTGGGGGAGGTTCTTATCTAAATACTATGTAAAAATGCAAACCACACAGTGCTAACCCATAAGATAAATTTTATTAAGCAGCTTCTTAATATTACTTATACACTTATTTATCTTAAACTATGTTCTAATTAAAAACACCTTTCATACTTACAAAACAAGCATACATTCAAGTTGGCCAGACTTGAAGTAACTTGGTGCTTTGAGGCTGGGAGTGTAGCTCTGCTCAGTGCTGCCTCTAAGGTGTCCCGGTTAGGTTAGCTGCTCCGAAGGAAAGGGAGGGATGACAGTCTTTTATATCCTCCTCGTTAACCACAGTCTTGGGAAAATATGATCCGTTTTGTTCCTTTTCTTTTCTTCTCATGCAAATAGGCAAACGTTTTAACAGCCTCTCTGTATTTCCATAGCCTTTCTGTGTGATTTTTCTGTGTTCCTTTCCAAGGCTGAAGTGTTGCAGTCTTTAATATTTTCCCAGTGCTTTTTGCTTCACACATCACTCAGCAGTTTCTGGTTTCTTCAGCAGGCAGAATGTTACAATTTCACACACACTCGCTCCCTTTCTCTGAAGATCTTCATGTCAGCAGTTCCTTTGTCTCCTGTTTATCTCGACTTGACCCCTGGTACTTCAGTTCAATTAAAAAGTCCAGCTTCAAAGCGATGTTTTCCCAGAGCCCTCTGCTTCCAAAAGCTTGCTTCAAAAGTCCTGCTCCCCAAAGCCTCTGCTTCAGTCAGTGTTGACCTGAAAATCAGCCAGTCAAAAACATTCACACAACGACAGCTGGAGACTTGTCCTTCTTTCCCTCCCTTCTAGAACCTGGACCTTCAGATCCTGCTAGCAAGTGAGGCTTTTGGGATACTGGGGCTCCACGTTTGTTTAGATGGGGGCCTGGCATCTGTGAGATGTGCCCCCTATGCGACTGCCCAGGGAGACCACTCAGCCCAGCACCAGCTCTGCCTCATCTCGTCCAGTCTTGCCTTGTCCCCCCTGCCTTTTCTTGTCCATCCAATCCAGACCTGCCTCATCTTGTCTGTGCAGTCCAGACCTGCCTCGTCCAGTCCAGCCATCCAGTCTGTCCAGTCCAGTGTAGCCTTGTCTCATCTAGTTTAGCCCTGCCTCGTCTCATCTGTCTAGGTCAACCCTGCCTTGTCTCGTTTTGTCCAGTTGTGCCTTGTCCTGCCTTGTCTATGCCTGCCCCATTGGTCCGTGTGTCAATCCCCGCCATGACCCTTGGACCCCAACCCGGCACTATTTCCTGGACCCCAATCCTGCACCAACTCTTAGGACCTGATCCTGCACAAACTCTCTCACCATGATTCCTGGGACCTTGGCCAGCATGTACTCTCTCCGTGCCCTAGCCCATGGTCCCTGACACCTGAGTCCACTGTCTGGCAACAGTCCTGGGTCAAGCCCTGGAAAAAACAGGGGAGCACTGAAAAAACAACAACCTGAGAATAAAGTGTATATTGCTTATGAGAACTGTGATTCTGGTGCCTTTCTTTATGGGGAAAGCTGAGGCACACACCTGGGTAGACCCTGCAAAAACAGCAAGCTGGGAGTGAAACTTCTATAGGCACCTACATTTAATGCCTGTGACATAGACAAGAGTGCCTATATCAGTGGTTTCAAGGCATTGATTTAGTGAAGGCCATGAAACCTCCAGCTTAAAAACTTGATATGTCAGCTTTGCTCTATTTAAATGACCCTTATTGCACTGGTACCTCATCCTCCCCCACAGTTGCCCTCTGTGGACCTGGGTACAGAAGATGACCTACTCTGGATCCTTCCCCTGTTCTAATGAGGCTTCAGGGTCATCACCATTCAATAACATCACTGTGATTACCCCAACTCTAGCCTCAGAAGACTGGAAGCAATTCCAGGCTGTGGGTCATAGAATGGCAGATGCCCTCTTACTTAAAACAGTCAGAGTCTGGAAGCCAGAGTGTGACCCTATTTTCCACATTCTTCATTAGACTGGAAACACCAATGTCATATTTTCCATGTTCTCTGAATTAGGTCACCCTTGAAAGACAAATGAAAGACACCTTTTACTACTCTTCCAAATGATTGGCAGGCATGAGTTCCTTTTATCGTCTGCCACCAGAGTCTGAGTATGTATCTAAATCACACTACTCCTAACTTGTAGTAGTGGTATCTATTGAAAGAAAGGCCACACTGCTAAACATCCTCAGAAAACAGAGAAGGCCGGAAAATAGATATATTTGCAAGTCGTACCTTGTCTCCTGCTACCATGATTCTGAGCGCATACAACTACACATCAGCTATGACAACTTATCAGCATCTGTCTTGAGAGAAGTTGTAGCCTGTCATACACTCTCTGCCTACAGAGCTTGAACAGCAAGTCCTTGTGTCTCAGAGTGGCTACCCAGGTCCCACTCATTTGCTGCTGTTCCCGCTTCTTGACCCCTCCTTGGTTCCAAAGTACCTTCATTTGGGGGAGTTCGCTAGCTCCCAGCCCAGGTTTCAATTAAGTTTCTTTCACAGTGGTGAAGGAGCAGCTGTTGATCCGGCTTGTTCCTCACAACTTCTCTCCCCGACGTCCCACGTTGTCACTGTCCAACCAGACCGCCCCCCTGCTCTTCTCCAGCCTTGGTCCTCATGAGCCTCTCCTGGAGCGGTGTCTAACACTTCCTGTTGTTTCCCTGCTCTCAGTTCGCTGCTGGGCACAATCCTCTATTTGGTCATTCGCTCATACCTTCACCTGGGCATAGTCCTCTGCACTCACTGGACATGTTCCTCAGGCGCCTCCCTCTTGCATCTGTTCCTATCTCTTAAAGGACCTGCTCCCCTGCTTGGTCCCATGCCCTTAAAGAGGCCACTCACTCTTACAGCCCCTTGGAACAGGGCTGGCTCTCAGCCACCCTGCTACACCTTTCTTTTCAATCAGTAGTCCAATTTGAGCCAGCCCTGTTCCAAGGGGCTGTGAGAGTGAGTGGCCTCTTTAAGGGTATGGGACAACCGTGACACACAACCCTCTTCCTTTCCAAAGGTAAACTTGACTTTCCACCTTAGCCAGGAAATTCTTACCAACATTTTCCCTAAACCACATGCAAATTCACACCCCTGCATTCGTTAGACCTCAGACGTTTCCTCTCCTTTTATATAGATACAACAAGAGAATTCAGGTAACACCCTTCTCCATGCGTGGCATTTGGTGGTGCTTCAAAGGGAAAATAAGTCTCCTTTCATACTATCGCTAAATAGATAGTAAGCTGTATCATCTGTGTTACAACCTAGCTAGTAAAGAGGTTCCCCAGGGTCTCGGAGCTCATTCCAGTATGCAGTCTGCTAGAAAGGTCCCTGTTTTGAACATTCATAAAACACTATGCCCTCCATCTGGCTGCCAGAGCCTGTTGCAGGCTGTGGGAGAGTTGTGTGGCAGTCTTTATTCTACTATCAAAAAACGTTTGGTTTAAGGTGTCACGGGGTTGGGATCCACTACCCCCATGTTTCTGGGTTAGGTGGCTCAGTTTCCCTCACTTGCAGCCCACCTGAATCAGTTCTCTCTCTGGCTGATTCAGTCCTGTAAAGGGGCAACCCTTTTATCACCCAAGTTCCAGAGACTTCCCGTTCAGAGACTCTTTCTCTCTCTGGGTTCGCGCGTGCTCGAGGGCACGAGATCCTCAGATTGTCTTTCCCAATATGCAGACAACAGAAAGCACTTCTTAGTAAAGAAGAAAGTTTATTGATTACATAAACAAGATAGTTTGAATGCAAAGTAGCTAATAAACAAAAGCAAATAACACATTCCTAGTCTGTACTGAGTGAGTCTCTAGTTAGATCTAACCCTACAGAAAGTTCCTTCTCAGCCAGATGTATCAGGCTGGGCCCTTTCTCCTTGAGCTGGTTAGAAAGCAAAGTCCCTCCTCTCAGCACATTACTGCAGTGGGCTTGGCTGACTTGCTCTGCGAGTCAGAGGCTGAGTGAGATCCCAACAGTAACTGAGTTCCAGGGAAAAAGATTTCTCCTTAAATATCTTTTAGCTTTCTTTGTTCTACTTTTCCCCCCTGGGGAGCTATGCGCTTCTAGTCATGTCCGCAGGAAAAAGCTTCATCTGCATCTCAATGTCTTCTGTCTGGCTCTTGCCAGACTCTCTGTTAGGCTCTCTGAATACACATTCTTTGTCTCTCTCCATTGCATGAAGTGAGTTTCCAGTTCTCAGCTTTTACATTCCATACATATTTAACCTTTAGTTTTACATATTTGTTAGACCTGTAGTCCCGTATCTCAGTGTGACATAAGGAGTTAGTTAAGGCATGCACAACAAATTGAGCTCCGAAAAGCATGGAAAATGCAATTTAAAGTGATCAATGTATAGAGCCTTTTTTTTGTTGCTTCCTTTTATTTCCAACAGATAAGTACAGCAGAGAATGGTACTTAGGAATGAAACTTGTCATGCAGACTGCTGCAGGGTGGGATGCGGGATAGGGGTGAATCCAGATTTCAGACTGTTCCAATTTTCGATCAGAACGGGGCAGTTTGACTGTTCTGATCAAAAATCAGAACAGTCAGTTTTCCATCTGATTCCTACTTGAATTGGACAAAAAAATTTAAAAAATATAAAACTCTGCACATGTGTAAATGGCTGCTGGAACCAATTTGCACATACGCAATGATTGCTGTTTTATCCAGAATCCATTTTGGATAAGGGTGGCAGCCATTTTGCACAAGCATAGTTGGTTTTTTGTTTAATTCACATAGTGAGTTGGCTCTTTACACCACAACTGGCCTCGGAGGTGGTGCTGGGCTCCTCTAGGACCTTGGTTCTGGGGGACTTCAACATTCATGCCGATGCTGGCCTTGTCGGGGCAGAGTGAGAATTCATGGCCGCCATGGCAACCATGGATTTGTCCCAGGAGGTTATCTGCCCGACCCACGTGGGGGGGCATACCCTCGACCTGATCTTCGGTTCTGGCCTTGAGGCGGGGGG
>QEPC01013222.1:298136-341647 GCA_003113815.1 Sphenodon punctatus
TGGTGCGGGGGCTGGTCAGTCCGGCCTCCCTCCACCTGGACGGGGACTTGTCCCAGGCCCACTGTGAGGAGTTTGTCACCTACTCCGCAGACAAGATCGCTCGGATTCAGACCGACTTTGACGTGGGATTAGGGGCAGTAGGGGGAGAGCGCAAGGTGATGGAGGCCCCGTCTGATCCAGCTTCATGGGGGGAGTTTCAGGAAGTGACGCCAGCCGATGCGGTGGATGTCTTGGGGTCTGTGAGGGCCACCTGTTGCAAACTTGATCCATGCCTGTCCTGGTTGGTGAAAGCCTCCAGGGAGATGTTGGGGACGGTGCTGGCGAGGGTAGTGAATGCAGGGAAGGTTGTCGTCCAGCCTCAAGGAGGCTGTGGTGCGCCCCCTGCTGAAGAAACCATCTTTGGACGTGGATGCGCTCGACAGTTACCGACCTGTCTCTAACCTTCCCTTTTTAGGGAAGGTTATTGAGCGGGTGGTGGCGATCCAGCTCCAGGCGCATCTAGATAGCAGCGGTTTCCTGGACCCTTTTCAATCTGGGTTCCACCCCGGCTATGGCACTGAGACGGCATTGGTGACCTTGATCGACGATCTCCGCCGGGAGATGGATGCAGGATGTTCAACATTTCTCATCCTGCTAGATCTCTCAGCCGCTTTTGATACCGTGATCCATGGGCTGCTGTTGAGATGGCTGCGTGACCTGGGGGGTCTGGATGGGACTGTTCTTGAATGGTTCCGTTCATTCCTCTCGGGGAGAAGCCAGCGGGTGGTGTTGGGGGATGAGACTTCTTGCCCCCGCTCTTTATCATGCGGCGTTCCACAGGATTCTATTCTGTCTCCATTATTATTTAATGTTTATATGCAGCCCCTAGGGGAGGTCGTGAGAGGGTGTGGGGTGCGATGTCACCAATATGCTGTTGATACTCAGCTGTATCTCTCTTTTTCAACTGATCCAGACCCTGCCGTCTCGTTGCTATCCCAGTGTTTGGAGGCTGTGGCGGAATGGATGTGGCAGAGCAGACTGAAGCTCAACTCCAATAAGATGGAGGTGATGTTGGTGGGGAGAGCGAGGGAGGTAGTGGCCCCCCTGATTGGGGGGGGTCACCCTCCTATAGCTCAGCAGGTCCGGAGTCGGGGTGATATTGGATGCGGATCTCCACCTGGAGCTGCATGTGGAGGCAGTCTCAAAGGCTGCCTTCTGCCAGTTGCATCTGGTGCAGAGGCTGCGTCCATACGTCTCCGGCCCAGACCTGGCCTCCCTCATCCATGCCTTCTTCACCTCGAGGCTGGACTACTGCAACGCGCTCTACGTGGGGCTTCCCTTGTTCCTGGTTTGGAGGCTGCAGCTAGTGCAGAATGCAGCGGCCCGCCTCCTTTCGGGGATGGGTCGTCGGGAGCACATAACACCTGTGCTCCGGACTCTGCACTGGTTGCCAATAGCGTGCCGAGCCAGGTTCAAGGTCTTGGTGTTGATCTACAAGGCCCTTCACGGTCTGGGCCCCTCATACCTCAGGGACCACCTCTCCCTCCGCACCCCAGAGCAGCTCCTTTGGTCTTCCGGGGGTGCCTTCTTTGAGGTCCCCCATGTTAAGTGGGCGGACACAATGGAGAGGGCATTCTCGGTGGCCGCGCCGCGCCTTTGGAACTCCCTCCCAGAGGAAGCTTGCCTGGCCCCAAGCCTTTTGACATTCCGGCATAGTTGTAAAACCTGGCTGTTCGCCCAGGCCTTTGGGGAGGGGGAGAGGGTTGGTTAGCAGGTTTTATCTCCCTTACCCTATTTATTGTTTATTGAGTTCCCGGGCCCTGTTTTAACACTTGACTATTGTGGTTGATATGTTTTAATTGTTTTTAGATATATTTTACACGTGTTTTTTATAGTTGTAAGCCACCCCGAGCTGGTTTAGGAGGGGCGGGGTAAAAATTTAATAAATAAATAAATAAACAAACTTGATACCTGTTCTCTGCTTATTTTAAAATATTTTTATTCGTGCAAAAACAGAAATAGGAAGTCTTTGTCATTTACTGTTTAACGTGTTTCTTTTAATCTAGGCGAGTTATCAGAAACAATACAACAGTGGAATGCTTAACCAAGATGCTGCTCAAACATTAATAGGTGCAGCAGAAAGCTATGTTGATATTAAAGGAAAGTAAGTCCTTAATTTATTTTAATTTTTAAAATAAAAAAACAATTGTATCTCTTTTTATATAAAAATGGCTGTGACAGATTAACAGGTATACATTGCATCCACAAATATTCCCAAATATTTGCCTACAAATGGGCAGGATACATAGTTATCAGATATACATGCAGACTGATAGTATATGAATGCCTGCCATGTTAAATTAGATATTCTGATCTCTGCCTCCAGATCGCTATGCTTGATTTCACGCACTGGATCTCAGCTTTGCAGTTCCTTTGCATCCAGGGCACTGACTTGAATCTGTATCCATTCAGTTTGGGGCCCTGTTCCCTATGCATAGCTGAACCATGCATCCCCTCACAGTTTACAGAATGCTACCAGATCTCTCTGGCCTTGCACAAAACACGTTCAGTATTTCAAGGCTGATCAGGTGGCTAGACACCAACCCCCAGTTACTATCCGGGGAACTTCCTCTTCCAAAAGAAACAAGATGGTCTCAGGAATTCTCAGGCAGGACTGCCCTTACTTCTCCATCCAGTTAGGATATGGACAGGGCAAGTGGCAGCAGAGGAGGATGCCTCTGAGTATAGTGTAGCAACTTCACATGCTTAGCTCTTATGCAAAATGTATGTCCACAGGGATATCTGCCTGATTCCTTCAAAACCTGAACATTCATCACTTTACAATACCTCTGAGATAGCCCCTAGTATGAATCATTTCTCATTATCATATACAAAACAGTCTAGTAATGTCTCCCTCCCATGTCTCAGATTGTACGCCTACTGGGACAAGGACCTCTGTATAATTGTTGATTGTAAACTGCCAAGTACATTGCTGGTACTAAATAAGTAATAATAATAATATTATAATAGTATGACCAATAATTGGACCATCCTTAGTACTGCTGTGTCACTCAGGTGAAACAGCTTAGGCTGCCAGTGGGCACCTTTAGACACAACAGAAATGGGTGTCTGGATGTGTGTTGACATCATTGTTTAATCATGTGTATGTCCCCGTGTTTACTGCGTTGCAGTACTTACATGATTACATTTACTGGTGCTTACTTGAACACTGGACGTCAGCACTGACACGCAGCCCTTCACAGCTTCCCCAGATGATATCCTGTCATGCACTCCTCCCTCCCCTCTGTAAAAAGCATGATATTCCTTCCCTCACAATACATTTATTTATTTTATTTTTATTTTATAGATTTTTATCCCGCCCCATCCTGCAATGCAGCTCGGGGCGGCTAACAACAATAAAACCATTAAAACAATTTAAAATACAAATATAAAATATACCAATAAAACAGGGCAGAGTCCAATAATAAATAAATAAATACACGGGTGGGGGATTAAAAATCACCCCCCCCACCCTCCCTCCCAAAGGCCTGGGCAAACAGCCAGGTCTTACAGTTCCGCCGAAATGTCAAAAGGCTTGGGGCCAGGCGAGCTTCCTCCGGAAGGGAGTTCCACATTGCTGTCATTTCCAAATCTCCTCCCCTTGGTAATGGTGAATCTTCTAAAAAAAAGAGAGAGAAGGTTGCTTCCTTGTAACCAAGGTTCTTTGAGATGGCTTCGTACATTCTCACAACAGGAGTGGATCCAGAGAGAGAGTTCATTGACAGGGGACAGGGTGAAATGATGAGTGGAGAATACTAAATGAGTGCACACAGGGGAAGAGACATGTGGAATGAGGACCTCCCCTCCCCGCCTGGCCAGAAAGAGAGAGAGGGAGAGGGTTTGTTCTCATACCCGTGCAGGGCTGGCCAGCAGCAGGAGCCTCGCTTCTCTCTCTCTCTCTCTCTCTCTCTCAGGGGCTGGGCAGCAGCAGAAGTCTTGCTTCTCTCTCTCCCTCTCAGTCAGATATCCTCACTGACTGTGGTGAGGGTGATCTGAGCACCCAAGGTAATTTCAGACGTGACGGGCCTTTCGGCCCACCATGGTGAACTGTCTTGGATCCCAGTCCGTGATCAGACTGGCTGTCCTTTAGACATGCTGGCCTGATCTCAGAGGGGATTCGGGGAGGGGGCGGGGCTGCACAACATGATGTGCGGCCGCTCAGCCGGCCTCACCTCCAGAATCGTGGTTAGCTTTGAACCCCACCAGATATTCACGATCACAGCCACCGCCCTGAATCCACTGTGACTCAGGGTGGTTGACTGTGATCCCGTAATGTCTGAAATTACCCTGTCACTTGTCCCCTGCTTAGGAGCAAGAGGGAAGTAGCTTCAGTTTTTCAGGAAGTTGCAAGACAAACCCAAGCCACTCTGTGGAAAACTCTATGATCGTTCACCGGACGTAATGGCAAACATGGTAACACACCACCTGATGACATTAGAAGCAAAGCCAAACACGAGGAGAGGGTAAACATGTTATTTCTGTCTGCGATGCTTTCTGGCAACAAATACAGGCTTAACAAGAGGCTAAAAAACCATGACAATGCTTAAATGTGAAGGGCCTTCTCAGTGGCCGCTCCATGACTGTGGAACTCCCTGCCAGTGGAGGCCCATTTGGCCCCGGATCTCCCCTCGTTTCGATGCTGTTGTAAGTCGTGGTTATTCTGCCTGGCTTCTGAGGGGGGAGGATGGGTAGGGTGGTTAGGGATATTTTTATTCCTCCCTTTTTGTTGTGTGTGTTAAAGCTGTTTTTAGTGTTTTTATTGCTGATATTGTAAGCCGCCCAAAGCTGCCTGTGGCAGGATAGGCGGGTTAAAATAAATAAATGCAACACTCAGCCATGTGGCAAATGCTGTAAGTACCCATTCCTTATTGTGTCTAAAGGCGCCCAGTGTTTCTCTGGTGCACCCTTCTCTCGGGAAGGTGATTCTTCAAGAGAGGCTCTGTCCACTCACACCAATGGAAGTTGAGCCTACACAGATCAGAGTCCAGAATCTTCTAGAAGCAGCTCTCCTTTTGCACTCTGTTGCCCCTCCCCTCACATCTTGCATCATTGGCAGGCTTGTAGTGAGACTATAAATAAGATAGGTAAAGCATGGATCGCCTCAGTTTCTTCCAGCCTCCACAGTGTTCAGTAGTTAGGAACTGCCTTCTTCGGTTTCTACCTCAGATATAACTATAACAATGTTCTACGTTTCTTATAAATAATTTAATCTTTATTTTAACTTTATTTTATTTTATCTTTTAAAAAGAAAAAGAAAACCTCCTTCCTTACCTCGTTGGGTCTGCTCTAAGCCATTGGCACTAGAGCAGCCTTTCGCTGGCACAGATGTTTCTCCCCCACTCTGTCTGGCACTGACCTCCTCCACACTGGGCACCACCTTAGGGAGATCAGCCTCACAGGCTGCATCAATGGTGTACACTGGGGGGGAAAGGGGGGAGCTTCTTTTTATGCTTCTTTTTATTCAAGAAGCATAAAAGCTGCCCTGGTTCTATTCCATCCATGAACGTGCATGATCAGTGCCTGATCAGAGACACTTGGCTGGTGAGGCCAAGGAACTGGGAGGATAAGGAGAGTTTGGTAGCTGAGTTAGCCAGCAGAGGTGGCTAGAGGTAGCTTGGTGTTTGTTCCTTGGTTCCTGGTCACCTTACAGGCAGAAGACTAGGAGTCCACAAGCAACAAGAACAATGGCTACTGCAGTGGAAGCTGAGGGAACCAGTGGAGGAATGGAGAAAAAGAGGATGGTTGGCTGTGGAAGTTGTGGAATGTATATCATCATTGACTGTGGACCAGATGAATCTTATGTGTGCATGAAATGTCGGCTTATCAAGCTCATGGAAGAGAAGATCCAGGGTTTGGAGATGCGGCTGGTGACATGCATGGAGTCTCAAATGGAACTGGAAGAACTCATTAAGCCAAGAAGTGAGGAAATTACACCACGAATGCAAGATTCTCAAACACTGCCTGACCAACAGGCACTACTGGAGGAGGGTGACTACTGGAGACATGTGACCATGAAGAGAAGGCAAAGAAAAAGACAGGCTAGTGGACAGCTAGAGCTGAGGGACAGGCTCTCTGTTTTAGGGAATGAAGAGACACAGATAGAAGTTGGAGTTGTGAAGAAAAGAAGGAGGGAAGCTAGTCCTAGCAGAACAAAGGAGGACATGACAGAGCAAGTCAAGGACAGAAGATCAAGGAAGAATGAATGTTCCACAACAACAACAAGGCTAAAGAGAAGGCAAGAGGATCTACAGACAAAGGAAGGAGGAGATGGGAAAGAACCTCAGAAGAAATGGGTCACCATTTTCAAGCAAAGAAGAGTGGTGGTGATTGGGGATTCCCTCCTGGGAGGAACAGAGGCATCTATTTGCCGGCCTGACCCAATGTTCCGAGAGGTGTGCTTTTTGTCTGGAGCCAGAATTAGAGATCTTAAAGAGAGATTGATTGTATCTTCTGACCACTCCCCAATGCTGCTTATTCATGTGGGAACAAATGATATTTCAAGGAATAATACTGAGAAAGTTAAAGATGACTTCGAGGCTCTGCAAAGGAGGCTGAAATAGATGAAGAGCAAGGGGGTGTTCGCCTCTATACTCCCAGTGGAAGGCAAGGGTCAAGGAAGAATCAGTCGTATCATGGAGGTTAACAGAAGGTTGTATGGATGGTGTCTTCGGAAAGGCTTTGGCTTCATCAATCATGGAATGAGATTTCATGAAGTAGACTTCTGGGAAAAGATGGACTTCATCTAACCAAGGATAGAAAAAGAATTCTGGGTGATCAGCTTGCTAACTATGTGGGGAAGTCTTTAAACTAGGTTTGAAGGGGGCTGGGGACAACGGTATACAGAGTCACAGACACATTGGTGTTATGAGTGGTTATTTATTTATTTATTTTATTTTAAAAGTCTTACTACCCCGCTCCTCCTGCTACAGGCAGCTCAGGGCGGCTCACAATTTAAATTATTATTTGGACAGCAAGACGAATCTCAGTCAAGATAAAAAATAGTAATCCAGATGGGTCATTGCAGGAGAGTGGTAGGAAAAATCTTAGATGTCTGTATACTAATGCAAGGAGTCTGAGTAAAAAAATGGATTAATTTGAATTGTTGGTAGAGGAGGTGATAACTGAAATGTGGTGGAATAGTAGTCAAGACTGGAATACAGGAATTGAAGGCTATGTATTATATAGGAAAGATAGGAATAACGGCAAGGGAGGAAGGATAGCATTGTACATCAGTAATATGACTGATAGTGAAGAAATAAGGAATGATGATATGGAGAAAACAGAATTGGTTTGGGCAAAGATTACCTTAGGTAAGGCTGGTAAAAGGAGATCTTTTCAAGCAGTAGTAGGAGTTTGCTATAGACCTCCAGGTTCAGATTTGAGCATGGACATAGACTTATTTTAATACAATTAATGTGTGTGTGTGTGTATGTGTGTGTGTGTGAGAGAGAGAGAAATAAATAAATAAATTAAAAATAAATAAATAAATAAATAATACTGGGGACTGTGTGATCATGATAGACTTCAATTTTCCAGATATTGATTGGAGAATTAATGCTACTAATAATAGTAGGGCCAATTTAATCTTGGGTATGATACATGACAGATTTCTTCATCAAATTGCTACACAGTCAACCAGGGAAGATGCTATTCTAGATTTGGTTCTAGTAAATAGTAAAGATATCATAGGTAACTTAGTTATTGTGGATAATATTGGGTCTAGCGATCATGCATTAATTCAGTTTAATTTAGTTGGAAGGATACTTAATAATACAACAGTAACTAAGGTTTTTGATTTTAAAAGGCAAACTTGGAGAAATTAAGAAAACTAATTAGGGAAATAAATTGGACTGAGGAAATTCTGAGCCGTAATGTGGAGAACGGCTGGAATTTCTTCAAGTCCAAGGTTCAGAGGATTTCTGAAATTTGCATACCTAGAAAGGGGAAATATCTCGTAGGAAGGCATTCTAGATCCAATTTCTTGAATAATCATATAAAACAGGATATCAAGAATAAGCCCAGAGCCTATAGGGATTGGAAAAATGGGCTAGTTAGTAAAGAAAAGTACCTCCATGAGGTTAGAATATGTAGAAATAAAGTAAGACTTGGTAAAAGTCAAACTGAGCTTGACCGTGCCCAGAATATTCAATTAAATAGTAAGAGTTTTTTATAGTAACATAAATAATAAGAAAACAAGAAAGGAACAAGTGAGGCCGCTGTATCGTAAGGATGGAGTCATGGAGTAAAGATCAGTTATAATGTAGCCATGGCCCAAATTCAAAATGAATACTTTGTATCAGTTTTTTAAAAGGATGATGATAGGGAGGGACCATTGTTCTGAAGACGGGATAGTTGATGATGAATGTGGGGTAATGGAGATTACCTCAGTACAAGTGGAGGCAAAACTCAAAGTACTTAACATAGTCAAATCAGAAGGACCAGATAATCTGCATCCAAGTTCAGGCCTGTTAGCTATGATATTTAATAAATCCATTAATTTAGGAGTGGTACCTAGTGATTGGACAATTGCAAATGTTGTACCTGTCTTTAAGAAAGGGAGTAGAAATGTCCCAGGTAACTATAGACCTGTTAGCCTAACCTCAGTGGTATGTAAGATGTTGGAACAGATGTTGAAAGAGAGACTAGACTAATTCATGATATGCTAGTAAAGGGAAAACATGATGAAATGCAGCATGGGTTCACAAAGCGTAGATCATGCCAGACAAATCTGATTTCCTTTTTTTGAAAAAATAACTAGCTTTTTGAATAGAGGGAGTGCAGTGGATTTAGTGTATTTGGATTTTAGTAAGGCATTTGATACTGTGCCACATGGAAAATTACTGCTTAAGCTTGAAAATATGGGAATTAACAAAAGGTAGTTAGGTGGGTTTGTAGCTGGTTAACTGGAAGAATACAAATGATTGTGTTGAGAGGTGAACTTTCTAGGTGGGGGGAGGTTACTAGTGGAATTCCTCAGGGGTCTGTTTTGGGACCCATCTTGTTTAATATTTTTATAACTGACCTTGGTGAGAGAAGTAAGAGTGTGCTAATGAAGTTTGCTGATTATACCAAGTTGGGAGGAATTGCCAATGCAGAGGAGGATCATAAAATTATACAGGATGATCTGCATGACCTCATGGATTTGATTGTTAGGTATGGGATGAAGTTTAATAGTGTAAAGTGCAAGGTTATGCATTTAGGGTTTAATACGAATTTTAGTTACCAGTTAGGAATTCATCAGTTGGAAACAACAGAGAATGAAAGGGACTTGGCAGTTATAGCTGATGATAAAATGACTATGAGTTGTCGATGTGATGCAGTTGTAAAAAAAGGCAAATGCTATCCTGAGATGTATTAGGTGTGGTATTGTTGCCTCTGTATAGGGCTCTGGTAAGACTGCATCTGGAGTACTGTGTTCAGTTCTGGTCACCCATGTTTAAGAAGGATGAACTTAAACTGGAAGAAGTGCAACGTAAAGCTACCAGGATGATTAGAGGGATGGAGGATTTACCCTGTGAGATGAAGCTGAAGGAGCTTGGCTTATTTAGCCTATCAAAAAGAAGGCTGAAATTACTTATTTATTTATTTATTTATTTAATACATTTCTACCCTGCTCTTCCCACCACAGGCGGCTCAAATCGGCGAACAATAATAAAAATTATACAATATGAAATACAAATATAATATAAACATTTTAAAACATTAAAACACAACAGAGGGGAAAAAAACCGCCACCACCCTCCCCACCCACCCTTTACCCCTCTCCCTCGCCAAATGCCTGGCAGAACAACCAGGTCTTACAGCTCCTACAGAACGTCGGGAGGTTAGGGGCCAAACAGGCCCCCACCAGGAGGGAATTCCAAAGGCGCGGCATGGCCACCGAGAACACCCTGCTCTGTGTGGCCCCCCGGGAAACCCGGGGAACCTCTAACACGGCGCCCCCAGATGACCACAGGGGCCGGTCCAGAACCCGGGGAGTGAGGCGATCTCGCAGGTAAGAAAGTTTTATAGGTTAAAACCAACACTTTGAATCGGGCCCAGAAGATTACATTGTACTGTATAAATATATCAGGGGAGTTAATGCAATAGAAGGAGAAGATTTGTTCAAACTAAAAGGGAGCATGGGTACAAGAACTAATGGATGCAAGCTAGTTGTCAATAAGTTTAGGCTGGAAATTAGAAGGTTTTTAACAGAGCAGCGAAGTACTGGAATAAGCTTCCAGGAACAGTTGTGGGAGCAAAGAATCCGAATAGCTTCAAAATGGAGTTGGATAAATTTATGGAATATATCTGGTGAGGAGATTTTATTATTTGATGTTCCAGGACAAGGTGTTGTGTTTTTTTTTGGGGGGGGGGGGTTCCCCAGCAATACATGTTGGTGTCTCCCCCCCCCCCTTTCTTTCTGTAGCATCTATGTAGGAGTCTGCAACTATTGGTGAGACTGTTGGGGCATTCTGAAGTCTGGGTACTATAGTATACTGTATATCATCAGGTGCCTTGCTGGTGGGGCCTGCATGCATTCTCAGGGTCTAATTAATCATTTGGGGTCAGGAAGGAATTTTCCTTCTGGGCAGACTGGCAATTGACTCTGAGGGTTTGTCACCTTCTCCTGTAGCATGGGTGTGACTCGCCTGTTTGGAACATCTGGATCCTCTTTTTCTAAAATTATTTCCTGTTATTTCAGGTATCGGTGTGTTCTGGTTGGTCTCTACTTGTAACTATTAGTGGGATTTCTCTGTACGACTGGTTGGGGTGTGACAGGTCCTGCAGTGGTGCAGGGGGCTGGACTAAATTACCCTTGAGGTACCTTCCAGCCTTGTGACTATGGGTAATTTTAGATGTGACGGGCCTGGAGACCCACCATGCTGAACCACGGACCGGGATCCGTTTCAGATCCCGGTCAGGAATCAGGCTGGCCGTCCTTTAGACGTGCCAACCTGATTCTCACTGGGGATCAGGGAGGGGGCGGGGCTGTGTGGTGCGACATGCGGCTGCACAACCCTGCCCCCCCCCCGCTCTCCCCTGGCTGACTGCCCTCCAGCAGACGGATGGGTGCAGTGGCCAATTAGGCCGCTGTGCCCGATCCCGTATCGCAGTCGGGACCACGATCCAGGATGGGCCAACAGTACAGATGTCACTTTTGGCCCATCCCAGAACGTGGCCAATCTAACCACGCTTCCTGAGGTGAAGCCGGCCTCACCTCCGGAAGCGTGGTGAATTTGATTCCCGCCAGGTATTCACCATGATGAACATCTGGCAGGAATCTTTTAGACGTAATGGGACAAATGGCCATCACAGGGGGTTCACTGTGGTTGACTGTGGTCCCGTTACATCTGAAATTACCCTATGACTCTATATGCCTCAGTGAGGCTTACAAGTCCTTAAACTGTCCTGTGTCTGTAGGTCTTTCCCGCAGAGCAATAAAGGACAGGAATACACCTTCAATTCATGTTAACCAAGAAAGCCCTTGAGGTAACTCACCAGGCAACAGATGAAATTTCGTGCCCAGTACAGCCCTCCTTGGCTCTGCTCTAAGCCATTGGCACTGGAACAGCCTTTCACTGGTGCAGATGTTTCTTTCCCCACTCTGTCTGGCACTGACCTTCTCCCCACTGGGCACCAACTCCCTAGTAGCTATGACAAGGCAAGGCAATTATTTCCCCTTCTGTCCTGAAAAGAGACCTGAAAAAAGGGGAAACATTACAAAAGTCAGACCCTGTATTAAAAAAAATGGAGACAAGTCACCAGGAGATGAAACACCTTCTTCTAAGAAACAAATGAAAAAATGGGACCATCATGTCAGAGCACCTCTACCCACTGACATAGAGACAATCACAACACATGAATCTCCTCAGTCTCCATTGTCAATTCCAGCTAGGCCATCAAAGACATCTAAGGGGTCCCGGATCGAGATGCTTTTTTACTCGCCCTATTCCTTTTATCTATATATAAGGGACTTGAGCTATGAAATGCCCTGCCATCATAGAATTATAGACTCTTAGAATTGAAGTGACCACAAAGGTCATCTAGATCAACCCCTGTTTGTATGCAGGATCAATACTGCTACAACATCACCAACAGATGGCTCTTCTTGAAAATCTCCAACGATGGAGACCCTACAGCCACCACAGGCAACTTGTTCCATTGTCGCACAGCTCTTACTGATAGGAGTTTTTTCTGATATTTAATCGAAATCTATCTTCCTGTACCTTGAGCCCATTATTTCTGGTTCTCCTTCTGTAGCAATACAGAACAGTTTCTTGCCATCCTCTTGGTAGCAGCTCTTTAGATATTTGATGACTGCTACCATGTCTCCCCTTAATTTTCCCTTTGCTAAACTAAACATACCCAGCTCCTTCAACCTTTCCTCATAACATTCCTTAATTGTTTTCATGATAGCGGTAAATTTTCTTTCTCTGGTTTCCAAACGTAGGGTCCTTTTGCCAGTGGAAACTGAGCATGCGCCTTTGGTATTAACATTTGGGCAGGTGCATTACGACACCAGAAATCAGTTACCCCTAGGGCCCTGAGACAACATCATCCAGGCTTTATGAGCAATTGCCCTGTCCGTGTAAGGTGGATGCAGGAATCGGAGGTGTCTTTCCTTAATTTTATATAGGCACCTAGAGTAATATATCTCTTTGAACAGATAATTGCCTCTGACTCTGGCTCCATTGAGGCGTTTGAAACCTTTTGTTGTTTACTTTTCCCTCTGCTGACCATTAACAGACCCACTGGCCTTTGCGCCTTCCACCCACCGAAGTGGTTTGACAATGATTGTATTGTTGCCAGGAAAAGGCTGAGGAAGGCCGTCAACTTCCAGCAGTTATACCCCTCAGGCAAGAATAGATGTGAGACATTGAAGGAACGAAGGGAATATCATTCCTTGCTTAGAGCAAAGAAAACTGCTTTTCAATCTGCCCAGTGGGCCTGGTTACACCGGGCGGCTCAGGCAAAGGATTCCAGGCAATTCTGGACACTGATTGCGAGTTTTAAAAAAACTAATAGCCAGGTCTATGGGTGTTCAGTACCGCAGGAAGCCTGGGAAATACACTTTGGGAGGTTGTTTTCTAAACCAGTCGGTACCGGGAGTTTTACGGTATTGAAACTATTAGATCATTACCCAGAGTGGCTCCCAGTGACGGTTTTAGAAATAGAGGAGTTGATCTTGTTTCTTAAAAATGGCAAGGCCCCAGGCCTTGACTTTACCCCCCCCCGAATTGTTAAAATCCAGCCCGATTGGTGGGCCAAGTTACTAGCACCCCTTTTCACTCAGATTAATCGAGAGGGGGTTATTCCGGCGCCCTGGAGAAAGAGTTTAATTGTCCCAATCTTTAAAAAAGGAGATAAGAAGGATCCTTCGAACTATCGCCCAATAAATCTGCTCTCAGTAATAGGTAAGCTTTATGCGAAATATCTATTGGGTCGGCTCCAAGTTTGGTTGGAGGAAGAACAGGTATTGTTCCCTGAGCAGGCAGGTTTTAGGGTAGGGCAGTCGACGGTGGATCACGTTTATACCCTGAGCCACCTAATCTCTAAATATTTGTCTAGACAGAGCAAGATACCGTTGTTCTGTTGTTTTGTGTACCTTTGGGCCGCTTTCGACCTTGTGGACAGGGAACGCTTATGGATGAAGCTAAGTGGCATGTCCATTGATGGCCGGTTGTTGTATTTAATGATTTCCTTGCACAGTAATAACTCTTTACGAGTTCGCCCTGCTCCCTCTTGCTTATGCCCCGGTGAAGTCCCTTTGGAGAGGGGAGTCCGCCAGGGCTGCATACTGGCTCCGACCCTTTTCAACCTTTATGTAAATAATCTAATTCCGTATATGAACACCCTAGCAAATCATGCGCCCATGTTGGGGAACCATCATTTATCTCTCCTCCTGTATGCGGATGACACTGTCATTCTGTCATTAACGCAGGTGGGTATGAGGAATAGCATGACTCAATTTGAATCGTATTGTAAGGAGGAGAATCTAGCCATCAATCACTCTAAGACCAAAGTTATGGTTATAGGTAAACCCCGACGTAAATATAGTTAGCAAATGGATGGACATGTGCTGGAACAGGTAAAAGCCTTTAAATACTTGGGGGTAGTCTTTTCTAACACTGGCAGTTGGCTTTCCCACTTCGCTGTAACCCAAGAGCAGGTCAGGAAAACTGTGTGTTCAGTTATTAGCTTTTTTCATACACAGGGCGGGTGGCTGGTGAGTCCGGCCTTGGCCCTTTTTAGGGCAAAAGTTCTGCCCCAGTTACTTTATGCGGTAGCAGTATGGGGTTTTCCAGTATTAGAGAAACTCGAAGCTCCTCAAAACTTATTCCTTCGATCAATTTTGGGTGTTTCAAAATCAGTCCCCCAAGTGCTAATGCGGGCAGAACTGGGTATGGTTCCGGTTAGGTCTTTGGCACTTATCAGCATTTTAAAATATTGGTTAAAGGTAGAACTGTATCCCCTAGCCCCAAATTCTTTATTGACCTGTTTTTCAAATACCCAAGTAAAAGATGGGTGGTGCAGGAGAGCGGAACTAAATAGCAAAACTGGGTTTGTCTAGAGACATTCTGAGTTCTCTGGGCAAGAAGAGGGCGGACCGTCTGATTGCCCAGAGAGTCAGTGATCAGAGCTTGCAAACAGAGTCCACAGCACGGGACTCCCTTAGTTATGCTCCAAATTATTATATTAAGGAAGCCCCAGCATCTTATTTAATGAGATGGGACTCTTGGCCATTAAGGAGGACGTTCTCTTTAATGAGGTTAAACACTTTTCCCTCAGCTCTGGTGTCGAGTAGATATAAGAACATACCCTACCATGAGAGAGTCTGTGTAGCTTGTGAGGGGGGATGTGTAGAGACAGTAGAGCACATTATCTTGCACTGTCCAGCCTACCAGGAGCTCATGGGGAAATACATCTTACCAGCTATTGCTAGACAACCTCTGGGGCTAAATGAGAACTTTAGAATCCGTCTACTCCTGGAAACCAATGGCCCGTTTTCTAGAGCAGTAGCAATATTTTCCTTGCGGGTTCTGCTACTTAAACAGGCTAAATAAGTGGGTACTGTGGTTATTATTTGTGGTTGTAACTTTTTATACCTGATTGGTTTTATCTTATTTTATTTTATCTTATTTGTTGATGTAAATTTATGGTTTGTTATAGCCCAGGCAGCTAACAATAACAGAATTTCTTCTTCTAATTGTTTTCATTGTTTTTATCTGTGTTTAAAATTGTGAGCTGCCCCAAGCTGTTTTTTCAGGAGGGGTGGGATAAAATTATAGAAATTAATTAATTAATTAAATAAGCCTTGCTTTTCAAACCCTTTATCCTCTTTGTCGCCCTCCTCTGAACCTGCTCCAATTTTGCCAATATCCTCCTTAAAATTAGGCACCCCAAACTGGACACATTACATTAGGTGAGGTCTGACCAGAACCCTGGGGAACCCACTCAATACCTCTCTTCAGTTTGATGATGAGCCATTAATAATCCTTTGAGTATGGTTCTTCAACCAGCCATGAATCCACCATGTTTCAGCCAACACTTTCCAAGCTTGTCAGCGAGGATCTTGTGAGATATTTTGTCAAACATTTTGTTGAAATCCAGATATATTTTGTCCATAGCACAGCATTGGTTCCCATATATGGGCATGCGGATGCCCCACCCTGGTCCCCTTGGGGCCAACTCAGCCCATTTTGTAACTTTCTTCCAGTTTTCCAAGTCCCACAGGGCTTATCTAGTTTCTGAGGCACTTTTCAGGTGGCTGATTTTCAATAACAGTTTGGGCACATGCACAGAGAGAGCAGCATGCCTCCTGCTCATGCGCACGAACTCTCAGCAGCGGTGCCACTGCACATAGCACAGCAGAAAAAGTTTCTTCAGCTCCCTCCTCCCTCCTTCTGGCTGGCGTGCACAGTCAGCAACACAGCATACAGAGGAGGAGAAGGCAGGGCTGGGCTCGGGGTGGGAGGGGGCTGCTTTGTAGCTAGCTTCCTCCCTCCTGACTGTTCCTTCCTGGCCAGCCTTTCGGGGGTGGAAGTGGAGCTAAGCTAACCTAGCACATGGTAGGGGGACCAGCCAATCACAGCACGAGAGAGAGAGAGAGCGTATGCGCCGGGCACCATCCTGCTGCTGCATGGCTCTCAATGAGGGAGCAGGGCAGGGAGGAGGGGCTTGTTGGTCCCAGGATGAGTTCCATTAGTGGAACTCAGCAAAAAAAGCACATTTGGGTGCTAATTATGCCACCCAGACAGTGGGGATGGGGGGCTCGGGAGAAGAGGACCATGCCTGCCAGCCAGTCACAGTGGGAGGAGCAGTGGGCAGAGGGAGTGACTGGAACTGGAAGGTGAAACCTAAGAGTGCCTTGCCCTCAGTATGCCCTCTGGTGGGGGGTACTAACAAACAACAGGAAGGCACTGGGCAGAAGCTGAAGTGGCAGACTGGCTAGCTGAGGAGGAACCTGGGGACAGGCTGCTGCACACCCAAGCACGTGCCTGACTGCCAGTTAATGGCTTTTTTAGAGGGACGAGGAACACATAGAATGTGAGGAGAGGAGATCACAGTGACTGTACTGTAGTGCTTCCAATCCAGAGAGACAAACCCAGTAAGAATAAAGACTTGAAATTCCTCCTTGCCTTGTGCCCTGTCTCAGCCACTTGAACTAAACCTAATCTGCTTAAATCTAATTTTTTTTGTTGCGATGCATTTTAAAATGGTTCCTTTGCAGTTTGGTGTGTAGGTGGGATGTGGAATTTTTTTTACTTTTTAATTTATATATATATATACACACAAGAAGGCCACATTGTTATGGCTAATGTGGTCTTGGTAATTCTACCCCCTACCCTGCCTGCCTGGCTGCAGCAGCTGGCTTTAAATGTACTTGCTTGACCTGAGAAAAACTGTGCACACTGCAGCGTGATTGGGATCCTGCTGGAGAAAACACCATGCTCTATTTATGCTGTGCATTTTAGAACTTGTTGGGTTTTTCTGCACTTTGCATGTGTTTTGGTTGTGACTATTCTTTGTTGAACAAACTTAAGTTAAGATGGTTTGCTTTTGCTTGCTGCATGCTGTACTAGCCTGTGCAATGCATGATGCTGCATGCTTCCCCCTTGCACTCCCAAGCATGCAGAGGCCATTTTGTGAGCCCAACTGGAACTGGGCATGGCTGAGCTGCCTCTTCTTTAAAATGGCCATGGACCTGGGGTATTTTCAGACGTTACGAGATCACAGTGAACCACGGTGAATACCCACCTGTGGTCAATGTGGCTCGAACGTCTGTTTGGCGGCGACCAGATGTTCGCCACGGTCAATACCCGCATGGGGTCAATTTGAACCACGCTTCCCAGGCTAGCCAGGGGAATGTCCCGGGAAGCGTGGTCAAAAAGATCCCCAGCGGGGACAAAAAAAAAGTAACGTCTGGCTGGTTGCCACGGCCTGGGATCCCCGGCGGGATCCCGGGCCACGGCACATCCGGCCCGATGCGGCGGCCGCAGTGGCCCCGCCGCCCGCCCGTCTCCCTGGAGGGCGGGCAGCGGGGTGCGTGGAGGGGGCGGGGCCGTGCGGCCACACGTTGCACCGCGCGGCCCCGCCCCCTCCCAGATTCCCCGCCGGGATCCCCCAGGCACGTCTGATATGGCGTGACGGGGTGACCCCGGCGGGGAATGAAAGGGTTGTTTTCAGTATGGGGCCAAGCGGCCCCGTAACGTCTGAAAACACCCATTGTCTGGATTTGTCTTTTTTCTCTCTTGAACTTTGTTGCAGTGCTTTTTAAAATGGTTCCTTTGCAGTTTGGTGTAGGCAGTGTGATTCCCGCCCCCCGCAAGAAGGCCACATGTTGGCTAATGAGTATTCCACCCTGCCTGGCTGACGCACCAGGCTTTTACCCTGCAGTAGAACTGTGCAGCATGGTGGAGTCCCGGGGAAAACCTCATGCTGCATTTATGGTGTGTATTTTAGGACTTCACAATAATGTTGGGTTTCCCGGTGTTTTGGTTCTGGCCTATGCTGCTTGCCTGTCCATTCACCCTGCCTCCTAGCTGTGGCCTGGGTGAAGTTTCCCCTTTTTCTGGGGGACTAATGTATGCTACATTTTCCACCCATCTGTCCCTTTCCACTTTTTAATAGAAAGTTTAGTGGCAGCTGTACCTGCCCCGTGCACCTCCCCCATTTCTGGCAGTGAGGGGGTGGAATCTTATTGGTCACTTGGTCTGTGTGGTAACTAGTTAAAGGAAAGGTTTCTGAAATATTAGTTTGGCATAGTTATGGGCTGAGTGAATGTAGCAGTGAAAAAGTAAGGCAATCTAAAAGCCTCTCCAAAAGCTTGTACTTGTCTTTCTGCAGCAGTGTTGGCCGCCTATTGTTGGCTAGGCTCCATCTACCGTTGGCATGGCCCCACCCACTTCTAGCCTGACCCTGTGCCCCACCAGCCTTAGAACCCACCAGCTGCCCCTGACACAGCATAACCCTCATCCACTAAACTAGTTGCTCTGTCAAAGAAAGTGATAAGATTAGTCTGGAAAGACTTGTTCCTGACATATCTATGCTGGTCATGAGCAATCACTGCATTCTCATCAAGGTACTTACAGAATGACTGTTTTACAGTTTGTTCTAGTGCCTTCCATGGTATTGAAGTTAGGCTCATTGGTCTATAACTTTCTAGATCCTCCTTTTCCCCCTTTTTTTAAAAGATAGGAACAACATTTGCCTGTCTCCAGTCTTCTGGCACCTTACCTGTTTTCCAAAAATTCTCAAAGATAGTTGTGACCTATTGCAGTGTTGATCATTTTTAAAGAACTATACCATAGCTGTGATGGTAGTGAAGAAAGCTTTCTTCTCTGCTCTCATAGCATCTACAAAGTCTTTCCCCTCCCATTCCATTCCACTGTTATTTATACCCCGCGCTCTCCTAACCTGAGTTAGCTCAAGGCGACTTACATCAATCAAAATACAATACAATATCTGGGTTTTTTATCCCACGCAGGGGAACCCAGCATCACAATACATCATAATAAAGAACCTTACCACCTAATAACAATTAACTAATACATCAGACAGTTGTTAGAACCAAACTCACCCCCACCCCATAATGATCTGAGGGGTGCCAAGGGGAGAGCCGTAGTATTATCGGCGGCATCCCCACCTGAGGTTTCGAGGGGTCAGTCCGACGAAATCCAGTCGTTTGGTATCCCACGGTCGAGTGGATCAAATTCTGACTCTTGACACTTTTTGCTCTCCCAATTGACCCGAGTGGACAGGAAGGGGGTATCTCAAAATAGTGAGTTGGAACAAAGCAGGCTGGAACCAGCGGTTGCGGGATCCAGACCTCCACTTCCTCTAAAAAAATAATGATATTCTCCTATTTCAGGAGACTTGGGCCAGGGGGGCAATAAATTGCCAGGGTTTTATTGTTGTTAGTCTAAATGCTACTGCAATGTACGATTGGGGGCGGGCAAGTGGGGGCTTGGTGCTCCTAATCAAAGAATCTCTGAACCCCTCTCTCTTACTGTTAGGATCCTTTGAATCATACTTTGCTCTATGGCATTGTGCATTGCCGCATGGATTGGAAATTCTCTTAGCTAACATCTATGTTCCGCCCGCCTCCTCTCCATATTATACTGATGACATCTGGCCTTTTGTTATATCTATTATTCAGGAAGCATACCTCAAATTCCCGGGGCCTTGTTTGGTCTTGGGAGGGGATATTAATATACGTACTGGAAACCCCGCCGAGGGCCTTGAATCTTTGGAATTGGAAGAATCGATAATGCCCCCTCTTAATAATATTCATGCCTCCAGGGACAAAGTGAAAAGTAGTAGGGCATTTAGGGTGGCACAACTCCAAGACTCACTAGACATAGTAGTATTGAATGAGCTTCTCCCGGGCGATCTGGAGGGCAATTTCACGTATCACTCAGTCTTGGGCTCTAGTGTGATAGATTATATGCTACTTTCAACTAGTTACTTGTTTAATACCTTAGAACTGAGGGTCTTAGCGGCGACTGAAACAGAACATTTGCCACTAGTCCTGCTCCTGCGAGACCCATGGGGTGCCCTACTGGACCCACAGGCTCCGATGTTCTCACAGAACCAGGATGATTTGTCACCCAGCTCAGCTCAAAGACAGTGGTCTGTGGAATTGGGGAATGCTTTTTTGGCCTTAGCCTCCTCTAAAATGGCTCGGGTCTTGTACGAGCAAACTCGGGCTATCGGCAATGGTTCGGTGGAAGCTTTCGAAAGTTTGATTCTAATGTTTTCTCCGCTGTTGGTGGCCTTATGAATCTGGTGGCTCCCCTCCGTGGTTTGACAAAACCTGTATTAAAGAGCGTAGGCTCCTCCGGAGGGCTTCCAAGAAGTTATATAGCTGTCCCTCGGAGTTCAATAGGTCTCTAGTCTCTAAATAAAGGAGGATTTACAGAGCACTTATAAGAGACAGGAGACTCCAATCTCAAAGACAGAAATGGCATCAATTACACCAGGCTGCCTTGAGCAATGATTCTGCCCGGTTTTGGTCCCTAATGGCAAGAATTAGGTTGGGGGACTTGCTGGCCAAAAGAGATTCTCCTTCTGTAGAAAGCTGGCAATCTCATTTTAAGGTCTTATATACTAGGGCTAGTGAAGTGCCGGGGATATTGTTCTTCACACACCCCACCCCCAAAAGGTTTCAGGAATGGCAGCCAGTAGCCCCCGAGGAACTCATTGCCAGCCTGAAGTGTGGTAAGGCCCCTGGAGTGGACCATATTCCTTCGGAGCTGCTAAAGTATGACGAGAATTGGTGGGCCACATTGGACCATGCCTATGTTCTTAAGTATCTGTTTACCAGATACGTATTATCCCAGAGGAAGGCCTCATTATTTTGCTGCTTTGTAGATCTTGGAGCAGCGTTTGATACAGTTGACAGAGAGCGCCTCTGGGTGAAACTTAGCGGGTCTTCCATTGATGGACGCCTGCTATTTTTGATAATTAAGCTCCACCAAAGTAATACTTTGCAGGTGCGCCCGACCAGGAATACCCTTGTTCCTAACGATATTCCTCTCTGCAGGGGAGTCCGCCAGGGCTGTATTTTAGCCCCTGCACTGTTCAATTTTTATGTTAATGACTTGATCCCGTATATGTCGGAGAACAATCTGCATGCCCCCAAATTTGGTACCCGGAGACTGCACATCCTGCTATACGCAGATGATACTGTATTGCTTTCAATTTCTCAGGTTGGCCTTCGCCATAGTATGAGTAAATTTGCAACATACTGCAAACAGGAACATTTGAGCATCAATTATGGCAAGACCACAGTAATGGTTGCGGGGCACTCAGCGCCAGTATAGATGGCTAATTGATGACATCTCCATTGAGCAGGTCAGGGTTTATAAATACCTAGGGGTTCTTTTTTCCTCTTCTTGCTGGTAGATCGCCCATGTTGAGGCAGCTAAATTGCAGGCCCAGAGAACCTCAAACTCTATTATAGGGTTTTTTCACGCTGGTGGAGAGAAGTTGGCAGACCCTGCACTGCGCTTGTTCAAGGCTAAGGTAATCAATCCCGCAACTGCTGTATGCCATGGCAATCTGGGGGCTTCCCTTTCTGAACCAGCTGGAGACCTCCCAGAACAGATCTTTGCATTCAATCCTGGGACTGCCTTTGTGTGTCCCTCAGGTCCTCTTGTGGGCTGAAGTGGCGATGCCTTCCATCAGAGCTTTGGCTTTGGTGGCTATTTTGAAATTTTGACTCAAGGTGGCAGTTTTTCCTCTGCCCTCATCCCTACTTTTATCCTTTATCCCTGACTCCAGTGCCAGTAACCAGTGGCGTGAACCCGAGAGTATAGAATTAATTAGATTGGGATTTTTTAAAAAGTCCCTGATCCCACTCGGGCTCAAGGCAGCAAGTGCCCTGATTAAACAACGGGTTCTTGACCAGGAACAGCAGAGAGTGCTAGCTGCTTTGGCTTTACAATCAATGGCCCCGGATTATGTACTTCCTACTCCCACAAGGTGCCCTATGCCGTATATTACTCAGTGGTCAGAATGGCCCCTTCGGAAAGCTCTGGCCCAGATGTGCTGCGGTGTTTTTCCCTTTGCAGTGCTCGAAGGCCATTACCGGAGAGCCCCCAAGGAGGAGAGGACTTGTCCCCATTGTGCTTTAATGGAGATTGAATCAGACAAACACATGCTGTTGGTCTGGCCAAAGTTTAGATCTTTGCATGATAAATACATTGGCCCTTTTGTTGAACTGGCACCCAAGGGCTGGAATGATACCCTTTTGATCCAATATTTGCTCGATGACTCTGACTCTCTTCATTCGAGAGCAGTGGCTGCCTTTTGCTTTGCATGATTTTGTACAAACAAAGATAGGTTGACCCTAGGTTAGGAGCAGCGAATTTTGGCCATAATACCTGTTTATTGGTCCCTGATTCTTGTATGAGACCCAGGGGCTGTGTATTATTTACTCTGTTTTGCTCTAACTGAAGACTACGTTTTGTATAATCTAATTTCAAGGTGTTAAGAATTTGTTACGGATTTTGGTTAAGAGGTGTCATGATATTTTTCAAAAATGCCAATCGTTACTAAGGGTTCTGGTTTGTATTTTGTGAAACCTGTTTGTTGATATTGGTTGTTGATTGATCCAGTGATTTCAGCCTGTATTTGTTTTTGTTGGTATAGTTTTTATGTTTGTAGTTATTTAATTTTAATATGTATGTAAAGGCCAATGGCCACACATAATAAAATTTACCTACCTACCTATATCAGACAGTATAAATAGAACTAACCCATCCCAAAACTCTCTCTACCAGTATCCTGCTTCCTACATACAAGTAGAAAGCCAATTCCAAACTTTCATTCCATCCCCTGCTGCCACCAGGGGATGTCCTCCCTCTCCATCCCTCTCTCACCGGGAGGAGAAGAAGGCCTCCTCACAACTTTTACTAGTAGGACAGTCGATAGCTCCACCAACAGCCCCTTTGGCTCAACCTCCTGGCCCAACGGACTCCGCGGAGCATGGCCTTTGGCCGCTCCTGATGTTATGGGGAGTGGCCCGGAAGGAACCCTCTCCAAGCCCTGCCCCCACAAGGGTGGGGGTGGAGTGAGAGATGCTCCATGGCCCCTAGCTGGCCATGCTAGAGCTATTGTCCATTGCCATGGGGGGAGGGGAGGATCTTGCCTGCTGGATGGGTCTCAGCACCGCCTCTGGGAGACCCGCCAACCGTCTTCTGCTGCCTGACCGAAGGCTGAAGCGCAGAGTGAAGAGCAGGCACAGATCTTTGTTCGAATAGTCTGCACTGACTTCCTTTTGCTTCCCAGGCACAATTCAAGGTGCTGTTTTTGACCTTTAAAGCCCTAAACGGCTTGGGCCCCATTACCTTCTGTCTTGGGGTTAAATTGACCCAGCGAGTACAAAAAACATTACAATATGTTAATTAGTAGCTCTTCAAGTTTGAGCTTTTAGGACATTGTCATCGGCACCTCTGGGTATAACATACTAAAATTTCAGCCTAATACCTCTTACCATTTGTCTCCTATAAACAAAAAAGTGGCATTTTTCAAATGGACCCCAGGTTTCCATAGAGTTTTCCTATTGGCGTCAGATGGACCCCAAGTCACTGCATTTCAGCAGGGGTCAAATGGACCCCAGCTTAAAATAAACCAAAGTAAACAGTTTTCAAGGACCATTCAGATAGCAAGGGGACATGGAACTCAAGGCCACTTCAGACTGGCAGCAGCAATGAAAATTAACCCCTTCACTTCTATTATTTTGTGCCTTTGTATTGTGGCTGACATAAACCATGAAAATATGCTCAGTATTGGGTCTAGAACTTTGAGCTTGCAACACATTGTCACTGGTACCTCTGGCCATAACATACTCAACCTTCAGTCAGATATCTCTTATCGTTTGTCTCCAATGGCCAAAAAAGTGCCAGGGTGCAAACGAACACAAGGTGTCAATGGAGTTTTCCTATTTGGTTTTACACAAACCTTTTCTGTGTCATTTCTCAGCTGTTCAGGTAATGTTAAGTTTAATTTCTTCAGACTAAGATTAAGTTTCCCTTCTGGGGTAAGTTTGTGGAGACAAGAAGTCTGGGAATGTTAGATTTCATTTCCTCAGCCAAGTATTATGTTTCCCTTCTGGGGTCAGTTTGTGGAGACAAGAATCTTAGGCAAACAAAGAAATGCAAACAAGCCCTGAAGCATCCTAGGCAACAACAAAAGAAATGCAAATAGCAGGCTATAAAGGTGCTAAGTGTACTTAACTGTACTTAGTAAAGTTTGACTATAAGACACAGTCAGTAATTTGCATGAAAGAATTTGCCTTTGGGGCAAATTTGGGGAGTGAAAACAATCCCCATAAAACAGACTCTTTCATGTGTTTCTGTGTGTGTGCGCTCCCAGGGCTTTGTTTGAAGGTTTTGGGACACAGGCTATATTTTGGGGATAAATAAACCCCATTTTTCCCATAGGGGTCATATGGACCCCAAGACGCGGCGAGTGCAATTTTTTTTAAAGTCAGAAGGTAAGGGTTAAAGGATACCTCTCCTTCCATGCTCCACAGTGACCTCTGTGGTTGGCCGGGAGCACCCCCTTGCAAGGTACCACTGGCCAATTTTGTCCATACAACGAGAGTCCACAGAGAGGCGTTCTTGGTTGCTGTCCCAATACTATGGAACTCCCTTCCCCTGGAGGTCTGCCTGAGCTTGAGCATATTATGGAGGCGGTGTAAAGCTTTTCTTTTTGGGAGAGCTTTTGGCAGGCAGGGCTAGAGGTTGGGTGGGTGGGTTTTGGGAGGTGAGGGTGGGGATTTTTAGGGGATGTTATTGCATTTTGTATTTTTATTTTGTGTGTGTGTGCTTTTTTTTTTGTAAACTGCACTGAACCTTTGGAGAAGGGCGGAGTGTAAATTGTAATAAATAAATTAAATTAAATAGTTGATAGAGGTTTTGAGAGTACTTCAGCAAGTTCTTCAGTACCCTATAGTATAATTCATCTGGTCCTGAAGGTTTGAATTCATTCAAAGTAGCCAGGTATTCAATGCCCTCTTGGGCTACCATACTTAGGGAGAGAGAGACACCCTGCATCGGGTCTATAACTTGTCCACAGCTCTCCATATGGAGCTGCTCTAGCACCATACTCTCCAGCTTGGATGCCTGGACATGGATTTACTGGTCTTTACTGAGGTACCACTCTGCATCATGGAACCCTCCCTTCCTACACCCCCCCCCCCCCTTCTCCAATGCCAATATTATCTACCCCAGCTGGCTTCAAAAGCTGGAGGATTTCCACCATCCATATTTCTGTGAAGACCGCTGGCACTGACACATTTACCTGCACCCATTGCTATGGTATGAAGATCAGTAATCTATGAAATGTGTGGGAACAAACATTCCATGTCAGTCTTCTGGAATACAAAGAAATCTCTTTTACTCTATGAGCCTTCCTCTCCCATATTCAAGGAAAGACAATACAGATAGCCACAGACAGCAGTGCAGTTCTATGGTACATAAAGTGGTAAGGCAGTATCTGATCATCACGGCTCTGCAAGGAAACTATGAAACTGGCAATATTCCACAAAGTCCATCCCATAGCTACTCATGTAGCACAATGAGTAGGAGAGCATAACTATATATTGGACGAACTGAGCAGGCATGTGGTGCAACAACATGAGTGAATGCTAAAGCAGCAGCAGTCCAGTGGATCTTCCACTCGTGGGCATCTGCGCATAGATATTTTTTCCACATGCAAAAATGTCCTGTGCCCTCTTTTTGCAGCAGAGCAAGCCACACAGCATTCTCCCTGAGTGATGCTTCCTGCTTCACTAGGGAAACGACTTCATGTATGTTTTTCCTCCACTGACATTGATCTCAAAAGCTCTGCAAAAAATACTCGGGACAGATCCAATGATATGCTCATAGCCCCAGACAACTGTGGTACACTCAAGGGGTACAGCCAAATGAGATGCCTGCCCCTCCCTGGATGCAACGGTTCATGTGTCCAGGGGCTGCCAGATGTTTGCCTCAACCTGGGGTGGGGCAAAAATCTGCTTGCTCCACGTTGTGTCCTCAGAAAAATCCCGAGGACACCTCGTGGAGCAGTCTTTACCCCACATGGGGTAGGGCTGCCCAGAGCATAACAACCCCGTGTGGATGGGTGCGTTTGGCCGGCCATGCTCAGGACAACCCTGTGAACTGTGAGTGACGGGCTCTAGTACTTGTTGCTCGCAGCCAGATCACAACCGGGCCAGGAGTCCAGAGTTTCTGGGCTGCTGTGGGGAGGTAGAGCCCAGAGAAGCTGTGTGTGCCCCTCTCCCCACCCTGACAAGCAGCTGATCAGGGGAGGGGGACCCAGACACTCCCCCTCCCCCTCCCCCAATCAGCTCTTTTTCAGGGTGGGGCGAGGTGCATGCATGCAGCTCCTCTGGGCTCCCCCCTGCCCCCCATTAGCTGTCAATTGGGTGAATGTGGGGAGGGGAGCCTGCACTCTTCCCAGGCTCCCCTCTCCACCTATCCAACTGACAGCTGATGGGGGGAGGGAGAGCCTGGAAAGAGGGAGCGTGCTCTTCCTGGACTCCCCTTCCCCATCAGCTGTCAGGCAGGGGGGAGCGCGTGCCTTCCTCCACCCCCAACAGCTGCTCTCATGTCCAGCTCCCTGCACTGGCCTCACAATGTGGTGGGACCAATTGCCTGCCACAGAGCGGTGTAGGGATCAGGCCCACCCTGCTTGTCTGACTGCACATCTGGGACACCTCTCCCCCAGCCAGCATAGAAGGCAGCTGCCCTCCCCGGGAGCGGCCACCCTTGGGCGGCACTGGAGTGAGGCCCGCGAGGATCCAGTGCCAGTGACGACAGCAGTGCAATGCAGCCTCATCCAGTCATCGCTCACACCGCCACTGGCCTTCACTCGGACTCTCCTGCACCATCCACAGGCCCAGTTATCCCCTCTGCTGCTGCGATTACCAACCACTGGAATGCCTCCCCTTCTCTACCCCACTCCCTCACCCTTCAGCTCTCCTCTCCTTGTCCCACTGCTGCTGTCTCCCCTGATTCTCCCTCTCCCTCCCCCCATTAACCATTCCCTGCAAGCTCCCTCCTCCCCACCACAGTCCCCGCAAGCCCCATCGCTCCACAACCCCTAACCTCATCCACATTCCCTGCCTTCCCCCATATCAACTCCCTTTCTCCTGCTCCCTCTGGAACTGCCACTCTTCCATTAACAAAGCCCCCTTCATTCACGACCTCTTCCTATCTCACCGCTTCCAACTCCTTGCACTTACTGAAACTTGGATCTCTCCCTCTGACTCTGTCACCCCTGCCACCCTCTCCTCTGGAGGCCTTTCCTTCTCTCACCGGTCCCACCCAGAAGGCCGGGGTGGTGGCGTGGGCCTTCTCCTTGCCAACCCCTGTCAATTCCAGCCCCTCCCCCCTCCCTCTCCTTCACTCTGTACGTCTCTTCTCCCCCCTTCGCCTTCGTGTCGCTGTCATCTACTGCTCCCACCCCACCCCCTGGCCCCCTTTCTGATGATACCCCCGCTCTCATTCATGGTGACTTCAACAACCATGTTGACACACCTTCCCAGCCCTCTATCTCCCGCTTTCTCTCCCTAGCCTCCTCCTTTGATCTCCGTCTCTGGACTGATTCCCCCACCCATACTGGTGGCCACTCTCTTGATCTCATCTTCTCCAGAAACTGTCCTGTTGCTGACCTCTCCTTCGACCTTTGTCCCATATCCGACCATTACCTTGCTTCCTTCAACCTCGCCCATCAACTCCCATCTTTGTCCCCAGCTCCACACCCCTTCCATGATTTGCAGGCTATTAACCCTTTAGATTTTGCTTCCTCCCTCTCCTTCCTCCTATCTTCTCCTCCTCTTCCCCTGACACTGCCATCTCTTCTCTCAACGCCTCTCTTGCCACGACCCTCGACTCTCTTGCCTCCCTCTCCTCCCACCCCATTTGATCCTAAACCCCCGTCCTTGGCTCACCCCTACTATCCACTACCTCTGCTCCTGCACCCAGGCTGCTGAACGCCTCTGGCGTAAATCCCACTCCCACCCTGACTTCCTCCATTATAAATTCTCCCTCTCCTCCCTCTCTTCCGCTATCTCCCTGGCGAGGCAACACTACTATGCCTCCCGGGTTGAATCCTACTCTCGTGACCCCCGCCGCCTCTTCTCCACCTTTGACTCCCTTCTCAAGTCCCCCTGGCCCCCTCCGCCCTCTTCCCTTTCTGCTCAGGATCTCGCGTCATTCTTCACCTCAAAGTTTGACAAGATCTGCCAAGACATTGCTTCCCACCAGTCTCCTCTCACCGCCCCCTCTCCTCTCCTCCTTCCCCCCTTGAGGAAATCTCTTTGCTCTCTTCCTCCAACCCCTCCACCTGCCCTCTCGACCCAATCCCCTCCTCCCTCCTGACCTCCATTGCTCCCACTGTCACCCCCACCCTTTACATGTCATTAATCTCTCCCTCTCCACTGGCTCCTTCCCCTCTGCCTTCAAGCATGCCACTGTCTCTCCCATCCTTAAAAAGTCCACCCTCGACCCTTCTGACCCCTCTAGTTACCGGCCGGTCTCCCTTCTACCCTTCGCCTATAGGTTTCTGGAACGTGTTGTCTACTCCCGCTGCCTGGATCTCCTCTCTGCCAACTCCTCCCTGGACCCTCTCCAATCTGGCTTCCGTCCCCTTCACTCCACTGAAACTGCCCTTGTCAAGATCACCAATGATCTACTTGTTGCTAAATCTAAGCGCCTTTACTCCATTCTTGTCCTCCTTGACCTCTCTGCTGCCTTTGACACTGTCGACCACTCACTCCTACTGGACTCTCTCCGCTCCCAAGGCTTCTGCAGCTCTGTCCTTGACTGGTTATCCTCCTACTTCTCTGATTGCTGCTTTAATGTGTCTCTTCCCAATTCCAAATCCTCCTCCCTCCCTCTCTCGGTTGGGGTTCCCCAAGGCTCTATCCTGGGCCCACTCCTCTTCTCTATCTACACCCTGTCCCTTGACAAACTCATTGCCTCCCACGACTTCCAATACCACCTTTACGCTGATGACACTCAACTCTATCTCTCCACCCCCTCTCTCTCCCCGTCTGTCCAAGCTCGCCTCATCAACTGTCTCTCTGACATCTCCGCCTGGATGTCCCAACATCAGCTCAAGCTCATCATGGCTAAGACTGAACTCCTTATCTTTCCTCCCTACCCTTCCTCCCCCTCTTCCTTCTCCATCCTTATCGATGGAGTCACCATCTGCCCTGTTCCCCAAGCCCATAGCTTGGGCTTCGTCTTCGATACTCACCTTTCCTTTAAACCTTACATCAATTCTGTTGCCAAGTCCTGTCGCTTCGCCCTCCGCAACATTGCTCGGATTCGCCCCTTTCTCTCCATCTCCTCAGCCAAAGCCCTTTTTCATGCCATGGTCATCTCTTGCTTTGACTACTGTAACCTCCTCTGTACTGGCCTCCCCCGCTCTCACCTGTCCCCCCTTATCTCCATCCACTCAGCCCGTCACTTCGACCACATGCAGCCTCTCCTCTCCTCGCTTCACTGGCTCCCCCTTCCACAACGCATCCTTCACAAACTCCTGCTGTTCACGTACAAATCCCTTCACAACCTGGCTCCCTCTTACCTCTCAGCCCTAGTCTCCTCACACACTCCTGCATGCACTCTTCTCTTCTCCTCTGCCCCCTCCCTCGCTCTCCCTCATCTCCCCTGCTCCCCTAACCACCTTCATCCCTTCTCCCTTGCTGCCTCCCATGCCTGGAACTCACTCCCTCCCCACTTCTGCCTTGCCCCCTCCCTCCGCACCTTCAAATCCCTCCTCAAAACCCACCTCTTTCCTGACGCCTGCTAGAACTTTCCTTCAATATTTACTGTCTGTCCTCCCCGCAGACTCCTGCCTAACTGCAACCAAGCCAAGCACGTGCACCTGAGACTTCACATCCGCTGAATGTTATTTATCCCGTGTCTCTCCCTATGTCCCCTCTCCTTGTCTCCCCCCTCCGTGTCTATTCGATTGTAAGCCATAGGCAGGGACCACGTCTATCTTATTGTTCTGTAAAGCGCCAGGTACATAGCGGGCGCTATACAAATGCTTATAATAATAATAATAATAATAATAAATAATTGTTCTCTGGCGCTATACAAATGCTTATAATAATAATTAATAATTAATATGTCAATAAAAAGAAAATGAATTCTTGTATTGCATAATCTCCTATCTCAAGACAATAGGAACGTCGTTCACCCAGACCTCCCTTCCTGGCATCCTAACAGCTTGGCTGATACTGACGCTGACACAAGAGGATTTATCCTGATCACCTTCTGATGTCTTATATATCCTCAAGAATGTGAGAAAGTACTTGGCTAATACAATTTACAAAGCCAAGGGGGAAAGAGTCACCATCTGGTCTATCGACATTCATTTTGAACCTATCACAGCCTCCATAACAGATTTGTTAACTTCCTCTCTAAAGGTGCCTCTGGCTGTGATTTCTGCTTACCAGATCCCGGTAGATAGATCAACATTTTTGCACCCAATTTCAAAAAGATTTCATGAATCTTTCTAGCATTCTTTTTAATTTATGCTTCCCAATAGGAAATCAGTGGTTGCTTTAAAACAGGCACAGCTGTGGGCAGGGCCCAAGCATAATTTCTTTGGCCCAGTACAAACTTGTAACATGAGCCCCCTCCCACGCACATCAATCCCATCCCATACATACAATCTCATGAGTCATGAAATAAAAATTTCTATTTTATTTCTGAAATTACATTTTCTACATTTCTGAAATTAACACCATGGTGGCCGGCCCACACTGGGGCTTTTCTACCATACACCTAACCACAAAACACTCCCCCCTTTTTTTGCTATTTTTCTTTAACATTCACCCTGAAGGATTTGACAGCTTGCTGACTATTTTGTAATGTTTTGGTTGGTCCTAATAAAGGTATTATCCTGTCGTTTTGATATTTTTTTTTATTCTAATGGATCAACGTGGCTGCAGACATTTTATAAATGGACCAATTCACTTTAAAGCTTTATTTTTCTGGCCTTTTTCATTGTAAAATCATGAATTATCTCCCCAAAGTCAATTTCTCTTGCAAGTTCACACTCAGCAGACAAAATAGCAAAGTGGCTTAACCATTCTATACTTGCAGTTTTTGATGAGTAGTAGCTTGCTGAAACTTAGTAGCTTGCTGAAACTTCTTTCAGCTTCTACCACAGTCACTGGGAGTGTGCAAAAAATACATAGGGCTATGCACACTTAACTGAAGATTAGTTGCAGGTTTTTTGTAATTCTCTTTTACTAAGATAAATGGGGGTAGTTCATACTCTTTTCCAAAAGAAGCTGGCCCTGGGTCTAGCAAATCTCACAAAATCTGGACACCCCATGGGTACATAACTCCATACGTTTCCATACATATCTTCTACAATTTAGCCTCAGTTTTTTTTCTCATGGTGGTTGCAGTCTGGGGCCGGGCCTCCCTGGATTTCCAGGCCCCAGTAAAGTGTACCACCCCCCATGCTTGGGTCCTGGGTGGGAGTCCATGCCCACACATGTCCGCTTGGGGGGGGGGAGGGAATCAAACAGACTGGGATGGGTGTGCACCCCTCCATGCATGGTTTGGCCTGCCCCTGCATGGAGCATCCCAGATTTTTTTTTCTGATGCTCTGTGCATGGGCATGAGTGAGCGATGCATGGTTCACGGGAGTGTGCACATCCCCACCTATGCCACCTTCAGACAGATATTTGGGTACGTGGGGATGGGTGGACCTGCGTGGGCACGTCCCATTTAAAAATGGCTTATGTCCACCATGGGATTTGAGAGTTTGGTGTTATCAAGGCTCACCTTACCACCATTTGAGCCAATGGGTGAAAACAGACATGACACTAACTCCACTTTAACACTGCTTTAACATTTTTATGCATGTTGCAGGACTGCATAGGGTACCAATACAGCCCTGAAACATGAATAAGAAATGTTAAAGCAGGGTTAAAGTGGAGTTAGCGTCATGTCTGTTTTCACCCATTGGTTACTTGCTCTTTCCACCACCTTTCTTTGAAGTAGCTATGCTAATAGCCCTTACGTCAGCTAGGAGGATGGGAGAGTTAGTAGTTCTACGAGTAGACTCCCTCACATCTTATGTTTCACAATAATAAAGTAGTGCTTGGGTTTCCCCCTTCTTTTAAACCTAAAGTATCAGAATTCCCCTGCGGTTGCCCGGGGCCGCCTTGTTGGAGGCCCCTCGGGTTTCCTGGGAGGCCACGCAGGATAGGGCGTTCTCAGTGGCTGCGCCGCGTCTTTGGAATTCCCTCCTGGTGGGGGCTCATCTGGCCCCAGACCTCCCGACTTCTCGTAAGAATTGTAAAACCTGGCTATTCCGTCAGGCATTTGGCGAGGGAGAGGGGTGATGGGTGGGATGGTGATTGGAGGAGGGTGGAGGTTTTTTTTCCTGTGTTTTTATTAGTGTTTATCTATTGAGGGATATGTTTTAATTGTTATATTGTATTTTTATTGTATTTTATATTGATTGCTGTTGTTAGCCACCCTGGGCTGCCTGTGACAGGAGAGGTGGGATATAAATTTGCTAAATAAATAAATAAATAAATGACTGCTACACACTCTCCAATTGGTATGAGTGAACGGAGCCCCACTTGAAGAAGAAATGAAGGTTACTACCCAATAACCTTAGTTCTTTGAAATGGCATCCATCACTCACACCTCCTGCCCACCTTCCCCTCTATACCATAACCTTAGTAGGAATCTTAGGTGTAAGGAGCAGAAGGAACTGAAGCAAACCATGCTCTGCCCCACCTATTTATAGCCTCACTACAAGCCTGCCAACAGTGCAAGGTGTAAGGGGAGAGGCAGTAGAGTGCAGCAGAAGAACTGTTTCTAGAAGGTTCCTGACTGGTCTGTGCAGGTGCAACTCTCATTGGTGCAAATGACAGAGGCCTTCTTGAAGAACCAGGGTGACCGGTAAGTCACTTTCATTTCAGGGATGCCATTCTGTCTCCCTCAAAGGCTATGAGAAGTAGGGTGTTAGGTCTTCTCCCTATCAATGGAGTCCTTTGACATCTTCTCCTTTCAAAATACATATGACTTTGATTATAGCATGGATTTTAATAAATTTCCATATATCATCTTTGAAATACAGTACATAATTGTTGCTTTGCATAGTAGCTCCAGCCAAACGAATGCCCTATTCATTGTTCTGGCTGCAAATTGCAATACAGACACATTATTATTAACAAACATTTATATAGCGCAAGCAGTGTACCTGGCATTTTACAAAGTAACAAAATAGAAACAGTCCCTGCCCTAGGGCTTACAATCTGAGAGACGGGAACTGGGGAGAGACATAGGAAGGGGAACAGAGGGAGAGACAAGGGGTCTAACATTCATGAAGATGCAAGGTCTCAGGTGCACGTACTTGGCTTGGTTACATTGAGAAAAACAGCAGGCAGGTCCATGTGGCAAGGATAAGGGTACACAGACCATAAGTATAGGATATAGTGGATAAGCAGAATAAAGGGTCAGACAGAGCAGAGCGAAAGAGGTGGTTTTAAGGAGAGATTTGAAGGTATGAAGGGAGGGGGCAAGGCGGATGTGGACAGGGAGAGAGTTCCAGGCATGGGGGGCAGCAAGGGAGAAGGGATGAAGGTGGTTAGGGGAGCAGGGAAGGCGTGGAAGGGTGAGAGAAGGGACAGAGGAGGAGCGAAGTGCATGGGCTGAAGTATAGAAGCAGATAAGCACAGATGTAGGGTGGAGCGAGGTTATGAAGAGCTTTATAGGTGAAGACTAGGAGTTTGTGCAGGATTCGTTCAGGAAGGGGAAGCCAGTGAAGCAAAGAGAGGAGGGGCTACACATGGTCGAAGTGACGGGCGAGGTGGATGACCCTGGCAGCAGAGTTTTGGACGGAGATAAGGGGAGGAAGGTGATACCGGGGAAGGCCAAAGAGAAGGAGGTTACAGTAATCGAGGCAAGAGATGACCAGAGCATGAACAAGAGTTTTGGCAGACGAGACAGAGAGAAAAGGATGAATCTTAGCAATGTTATGGAGAATCTCCACCAGAAGGGAATTCCATAGCCACGGTGTGGCCACCGAGAATGCCCGCTCAGATGTAGCCACCCAGGGGATCATCAGGCAGACCTCCCCAGCTGACCACAGAGGCCGATCCAGGACACGAGGAGTGAGGCGGTCTCACAGGTAACGGAGGCCCAAGCCGTATAGGCTTTAAAGGTAATAACCAACACCTCAAATTGGACCCGGAAGACTATAGGCAGCCAGTACAGAGATCGGAGTACCGGTGTTATGTGCTCCCGATGACCCGTCCCCGTAATGAGATGGGCCACCGCGTTCTGCACCAGCTGCAGTCTCCGGGTCGTCATCAGGGGTAGCCCCACGTAGAGCACGGAGATTAAGGCGAATATTTTAATGTATTACGTGTAAATAAGTTTAGCTCCATATCAGTTGAAGATATAGCTTTGTATGCATAAAGTATCTTCTCTTTTCAATTATACATACTTTCCCACATTTTTAGGTTCATGAATATTCAGGAAGTAAGGACATATTGGGAAAGTAAAGGAATATTGTTTTTTTTTAAGAAATGGCTATCTGATTGGGTTTACAATGTGAAAGAGGAAAAGGCTAAGCCATCAAAGTAAGTAATATGCAATATAATTTAAATAAAGATTGAAATGTGGCTAGAGGAAATGGGAAGGTGAGACTCGTGTGCCATGACCAGTCATTCCTCAGCTACCGCCTGAACCATGCCTTTAACAGGACAGCCCTTCCTGGAGTTAAGTTCATGCAGGATTGACTCCCCAGTAAGCCAGTCCACTCCACATAGGATTTCAGAATTCAGTATCTTTATTTGCAGGTGCTCTCTGCCACCATATATATAGATTCCATTGTATCCAAACCCCTTAATAGCACTCCTGCTGATGCATCTTCTGGTCAGGCACTAATCCTCCTGCAGTCAGACTTCCACTTTGGGTAGAGGGTTCCTTACTCCAAGCCCCACTGGCCAGACACACTCCCTCGTGCAGCCAGTGTAGAGGAAGAGCCTTCGTGGCTCTGACCTCATTACAGAATCTCTCTCTGACTCACTTCAGTTCTAAGGCTCCTTTTGAAGTCTTAGGCGGCATTTAGATGTGTATTTAAATCGCACAGCCGCCGCAGCGGCATCGTGCGATTTAAAGCACCGCGCACTTCCGGGTTGGTGTGAATGCGGTGAGTGCACACATTTCTGCCTAACCCGAACTGTTGGAGTGAAGTTTGAAAAGCTGCTCGGAGCAACTTTTCAAACTGCACTCCAACAGTTCGGGTTAGGCGGAAATGTTGCATTCACACCAACCCGGAAGTGCGCGGTGCTTTAAATCGCACGATGCCGCGGCGGCAGCAGCTGTGCGATTTAAACGCACGTCTGATTGCGCCCATATGCTGGCCTGGCCACACCCAAGCCCAGCTGACCTCCATTAGCTCATTGGGCTCTCATTCTGTTGAGACTTTACCCAGTTTGGGGAGTGTAGACACCCTCCTCCTTGCTAGTCTGCACATGAACTCTCTTTAGCCCCTGTCCAGGCATAGCTCCAAGTTTAGGAGTGCCTGCAGCTGCCCAAACGATGCCATTTTAAAGGGCCAGGTGATCATTCAACCTGCCCTGTCACAATGACCATTAAAGGTTCAAGTTCAAGGTTTTTGTGGTTCATTGAGCTGCAGGCAACCAACCTTCTTTGCATATTCTGTTTATATTTCACCTTCCTGATCTTTGTTAGACCTCTGTCCATTTGACCTTCTTTACAGAGCATCACCTCATGGTCAAGGAAGGTAAAGCTTTTTGAAAACACAACAGTCAGGTGTTCACTTCAAGATGAGTCTGGTCTTTTCCCACTCTAGGAAGGAGTGATAAGAATACCATGTGACTCCCCAAATCCTTTATGTGCCTGTCCATTAACTGCTAGACACTTCTGATCTTCTTGAGGTCATACCTGGCATAATTGTTAGAGATCATGTGGATGAGCATGAAGGGGAGGTGGTCAGAAGGCCTGATGAGTTCTGGCAACCTCTCTATCAGAACTCTGGGCAGGCAGCACACCCCTCATGATGCTAGCAGATGTCTGTCTCTGAACAGCAGATGTCTACCTCTGTTTCTTTCAGGAAGCATACTTTATTTATTTTTATTTATATTTATATTTATGTATTAAAAAAATTGTATACCCCCCACACACACCCTCGCCCAATGGCAGCCTGGGGTGGTGTACCACATATTATAATAATAATAATAATAATAATAATAATAATAATAATACATAAAAAACAAGTACCCATACCATAAAATCACATTAAAATCTCCAAAAACAAGGCCCAGAAACCCCCCCCCCATAAAACAAGAAACCCCTTAAAACCCCACCCAATACCCATCCCCTTCACCAAATGCCTGGCGAAATAGCCAGGTCTTACATTTTTCATGGAAAGAAGGGAGATCCAGAGAGAGGCGAATCTCCACTGGGAGGGAGTTCCATAGCCACGGCGCGGCCACCAAGAACGCCCGCTTGGACATAGCCAAGCGGGCATCCCCGGCCGACCACAGAGGCCAATCCAGGACACAAGGGGTGAGGCGGTCCCGCAGGTAAGTGGGACCTAGGCCATATAGGGCTTTAAAGGTAATAACCAACACCTTGAATCGGGCCCAGAAGACTATAGGCAGCCAGTGCAGAGATTGGAGCACCAGTGGTTTGTGCTCCCGACGACCCATCCCATTCCCCGTAAGGAGATGGGCCGCCACATTCTGCACCAGCTGCAGCCTCCGGGTTGTCACCAAGGGTAGCCTCATGTAGAGCGTGTTGCAGTAATCCAGTTGTGAGGTGATGAATGCATGGATGATGGTGTCAAGATCGGAACCTGAGATATATGGTTGAAGGCATCGGACCAGATGTAATTTACCAAACACACTTCTCGCTTGGTCATCCAGGCAGAGCTTGGAATCGAGGAGAACTCCAAAGCTCCAAACCTGAGGAACCAAGGAAGGATGCATCCTATCAATGATGGGGGCCTCCCCTCCCTCGCTCCTACCCACCAACATCACCTCCATCTTGTCGGGATTCAGTTTCAGACAGCTCATCCTCATTGAATCCCCCACCGCAGCCAGGCACCAGGTAAACACCGAGACTGCCGTGCGTGGGTCAGATGAAAACGAGATGTACAGCTGGGTTTCATCAGCATACCAATGACACCAAATCTCAAATCCTCTCACGATCCCTCCCAGCAGCTGCATATACACATTGAACAGGAGTTCACTGGCTTTAGAGATCAGTGACTCCTCTTTTCTAAGTAGTGGTGTTTGGTGCTGTTCCCTTTGCTCAGGTGCATCAGAAACACTGTCTGCTGTACTTACAGAAAGAACTTGAAAACACTTGCTTACCTTCAGCTGCACAAAATGTTTTCTAATTCTCCTACTGCTTGTGGTCACATACTGCCAATTGCTTTCCTTATCATCTATGATTGCAACTTCTCTCTATTGTTTCTTCCTGTTTTCAGATCAGCAATTTGTGTGTTCTGTCCAGAAAGTCTTAATTTTCCCTAATGAGTCAGAGTCATGGTGTTGAAACTCCAGTTCCCCAACTTTCTCTTTAGAAATGGCTACCAGCTGGCACTTGGTGCAGAAGTCTCCTTTGTCTTCATGAAGGAAGACAAACATGGATGGCATATCCCCTGCTTACTACGATGACAAATCCCTAGCTGTCCGACTCCATTTTACTTTGAGGAGACATACAAGAGTAAGGTCACTTTTGGCTTCTTCCTCAGGCAAACGACTCTCAGGCTAACTCCACTTGTTTGCTATCTTGTGTTTGCTCATTGGGGTTTCTTTGAGCTTCTTTTTATAAGGCCCCTGTCACTCTGAATCAGACCACAGCTGATGCATTCAGCCCACAAGGACATGAAGGGGAAGCTCACCTGAATCATTTAGTTACAATAGGTATCAAATGGTCAAAACCCAATATCTCCATTTCAAAATTTAAATGAAGATCTCAGAATTTCCAGTCTGCCTCTCCAGAATACCAGTTGTGTCACAGTTGTTACAGGGGACTACATAGAAGGATTTTGCTACATTATCTACAGTATAAATTCAATTTCAATTTTCAATTTATTTAGGATACTAACTTTCGCCTTCATCCACATATAAAGCAAACAAAACAAGACAAAACAAATGAAACATAACAACCAATCAAACAACAAACAAACAATCAGTCAATCAAGTACATTGCCATAAGACAGCAATATATATATCATGTAGACACATAACGTACATGTCTTACAAAAAATGATTCTATGTATAGGACAATTTCTTCAAGTGCCTGCCCTGACTCGCGCATGTCAGGACGCAAAATCCTGCCCTGACATGCATGAGAGAAGCCACGGCAGATCCGTGTTCACACCAGCTCTTTTCCTGTCTGCCAGCTCCTCCACGCTGCCGCGTCTTCCCTCACCCCTCCCGCTGCTGCCACCGCCGCCGCAGTTGAGAAACACAGTCTAAGTGAAGACAATTCTAGGAGCAGGAAGCTCTGATGTAGTTGAGGATGATGAAAAAGGAGGAACAAAGCTCCTGGGAGGGAATCTTGTGAGAAACAAGTGCAGAAAGATATGGTGGAACAAGGCTATGAAGAGTCTTGAAGGTAAAGACAAGGAGTTTGTACTGAGTGTGTTAAGGTAGAGGGGGCTATTGGAGGAAGGCGAGGAGGAGCTAAACATGATCAAAGTAGTGGGTGAGGTGGATGACCTTAGCAGCAGTGTTGAACAGAAGTGAGAGGGGCAAGGTGAGAGCATGGGAGGTCAGTAAAAAAGAGACTGCAGTAGTCAAGGTGAGGTGACTAGAGCATGGACTAGGGTTTTGGCAGTGGAAAAAGTAAGGAAGGCCAGATTTTAACAATGTTATGCAGACTGGGAAGCAGCAGCAGGCCTTAGCCACAGACTGGAGAGAGAGAGGAGTCAAATATGAACCCCAGACAACATGCGTGAGGTGCAGGCTGGACACCATCAATGGAAATTGAGTGGGAAGAGGGAGAAGAAAGGGCAAGGATGAGGAGTTCAGTCTCTGACATATTAAGCTTGAGTTGACGGTGAGGCATCTGAGCAGAAATGTCAGCAAGACAGTTGGTGTGATGTGAGTCTGTATGGAGGGAGAGTGAGTGAGAGAGATTTGATTGTCATCAGCATTCAAGCAATAATGGAAGCCACAAGATACAATGTGCTTGCACCCAAAGATAGAATGTAAAGGGAGAATAGAGGTGGGCCAAGGACAGAACCTTGGGGAACTCCGACTGAAAGGGGAAGTAATGTGAAGGAGGCACCTCCAAGAGAGACATTGAAGGAATGTTTATTGTACTAGCTTCTGTTGGTTAGAGTATGCAGAGTAGATAAGACACAAAAGGTGCTTCCTAGGGATGAGAATCTGAATTGAATTATGGTTCTGAACTGTAATTTCTGGAATACTTGTGGATTTGGATTCAGATTTGGATGCCATTGACGTCAATGGGAAATTAATGGGAAACGAATCTGTGCTCCCATCTGTAGGACTCCCATCCCCCAAAGCCCTGGAGTGTACTGACCAGCCCCAGGGGGATTTATTTATTTATTTATTTATTTTCATTATTTATACCCTGCCTCTCCTGCCTAGGCAGCTTGAGGTGGCTTACAAACGTTTGAAGCTTCGCTGGCCCACCACTGATGTGGGGGCATCCCGGCAGGCTACCTCACTGCAGCGCACTGTTGAGCTCATGGCTCTGGAATGCGCATGTGCATAATGGTCACCGTAGCCGTTTTGCACATGTGCAGCCCTTTTCCAAAATTCCAAATTCTAAAATGGTGGTGACAGTGTCACTGCCATTTTGGAAAAGGTCTGTGCATGTGCAGAACAGTCCTGGTGGCCATTTTAAACATGAGCACTCCAGAGCCAGGAGCTTCACAGTACATCGTGGCGAGGGAGCCTGCCAAGAGGTCTCCCACAGCAGTGGCAGGCCAGTGGAGCTTCAATCAAACCCCCCAGGGCCAGTAAGTACACTCCAGAGTCCCAGGGTGTCGGGGTGAAATACAGAATGCCAGATCCAGAACTGGCAGGGCATAATTCGGATTGATCTGTAACATCTCGATCCAGGCAGTTTTGGATCAATCCAAATCCAGAACACTTATCCCTAGTACTTCTTTATGCAACTACTTCATTACTCTTTCTCCTATTTACTGTTGGTGACTGTGGGTGTGAACTGATAGTGGTAGTAAAGAAATTTGCACTCCTTATGACAAAGGAGTCAGGAAGTTAGACAGGAAAAGAGGAGAGCTTGTATCCTCTACAACCCTGTACATAGCAGATTACATGTCTTCAGTGAAGATTCCAGTTCCTGCTATGAGAAAGATGTGTTTTTTAAATTTATTTATTTTTATTTATTTATTTTCTGGATTTGTACCCCGCCCCTCCTGCAAACAGCTTGGGTGGCTTCCAATAACAACAACACATCTAAAATACATATAAAACCATTTTAAAACATCAGAAACATCAAAAACCATTCAAAATATTATAACAGGGCCTGGGAAAACATTAAAACAATAAAGAGGTATGGGGAGATAAAACCTTCTAACCCACCCTCCCTCCCTCCCCAAAGACCTGAGCGAACAGCCAGGTTTTACAACTTCGCCGGAATGTCAATAGGCTTGGGGTCAGGCGAGCTTCCTCCGGAAGGGAGTTCCAAAGGCGCAGCCCAGCCACCGAGAATGCCCTCTCCATTGTGGCCCCCCACTTAACGCGGGGGACCTCCAAGAAAGCACCCCTGGCAGACTGAAGGAGATGCTCTGGGACGCAGGGGGAGAGACGGTTCCTGGGGTACGAGGGACCCAGACCGTGAAGGGCCTTATAAATCAACACCAACACCTTGATCCTAGCTCAGCACACTATTGGCAGCCAGTGCAAATTCTGAAGCACTGGTGTAATGTGCTCCCAACGACCCGTCCCCGACAGGAAACGGGCTGCCTCATTCAGGAACAAGGGCAGCCCCATGTAGAGCGCGTTGCAGTAGTCCAGCCTCGAGGTGACGAAGGCATGGATGAGGGAGGCCAAACCCCCCCGACCAGGGGGGCCACTACCTGCCTCGCTCTCCCCACCAACATCACCTCNGGAGGTCCACGTCCAATATCACCCCAAAACTCCGGACCTGCTGAGCTATAGGAGGGTGAACCCCCCCAATCAGGGGGGCCACCACCCCCTTCGCTCTCCCCACCAACATCACCTCCGTCTTATCGGGGTTGAGCTTCAGTTTGCTCTGCCGCATCCATTCCGCCACGACCTCCAAACACTGAGATAGCAACGAGACAGCAGGGTCTGGATCAGTTGAAAAAGAGAGGTACAGCTGAGTATCATCAGCATACTGGTGACACTGCACCCCGAACCCTCTCATGACCTCCCCCAAGGGCTGCATATATACATTAAATAATAATGGAGACAGGATGGAACCCTGCGGAACGCCGCATGATAAAGCGTGGGGGCAAAATGTCTCATCCCCCACCACCACCCGCTGGCTTCTCTCCGAGAGGAATGGACGGAACCATTCAAGAACAGTCTCATCCAGACCCCCCAGGTCACGCAGCCGTCTCAACAGCAGCCCATGGTCCACGGTATCAAAAGGGCCGAGAGATGTAGCAGGATGAGAAATGTTGAGCATCCTGCATCCATCTCCCGGCGTTTACCTCGTGTGCTTACATCGTCCCCAGATGCCATTATGGCAGTGGCCTCTTTTGTATGGCTCGCTGCTAAAAAGCGCAGGTTATTGCTTGCAGAGGAGCTCTATTAGCAGGGAAGGGATGGTTTGGATACATGGTGGTATTTACTTCCTTGGGCATTACATTTGGTCTTGAGTGTTTTAGCTGGCCAATGGTCGGTTGCCCAAGGTTGGCAAGCCTTGGTATTTTATGGGGTTCTATGATGCATGCATGGCGTGATTTGACTGTATAACTAATTAAGCTTACTGTGTATGTATGTTTCCTGTATATTGTGTTTGTGTGTTTATAATGGTGTTGGGCTATAGCGGTAGCTAGTCCTTAATAAACTAAACTAAGCCTCGTGTGCCCAAGCCCCTTTGATCTTTGGTAAATTCTTTGCTGTCTAAGCTCATATTAGTGGAAAAACATGAGATGCAAACTGCTTATTCTTCCAGACTCAGCTCTTTGGACAATTTATATTACCATTGCATTTAAAACATGTTTGCTTCTGTTATTTTTTGTTAATTTTGAGACAAAAGCAAAGATGAGAGGTAAAGTGTTTTTCTAGTGTGGAAAAGGATAAACTTCAGAAATGAAATGAAAGCAATTCAGTTGCCATAGTCTCTAACTGTGACCTTCTCTGGGAGGAGATATGTGTTCTCAGTACTTAGATATAATAGGAGCAGTTAAACTGCTGCTGCCTTCATGGTGAATACTCACAGATCTTCAGTATAGGGACCTGTTCGCAACACCAATGTCAGAGGAAGAATTCCTTCATTTTCTGCTATTATGTTTGCCTCATCTACTACTAAACTGCATTTCCTACCTTGCACAGAGCAATTGGAAGTCCCTATTTGTCTTTAGTTTTGTCTCCTCTTTCTGCCTTTTAGAGGCTGACTTGCTAATTTACTGGACTACCTGGTTTTAGGGTGGCCTTACCACAGGGCAACCAAGGGCAACTGCCCTGGGCCCCACTCTTTCCAGGGACTAGGACAGGGTGTGGAAGGGGAGCCCCAATCCCTGCCAGCAGCACCCCAAACATAACCACTTTTAGGACCTTGCAGAGGGTGCCCCTAATTGGGGATGAGCCACCAGGGACATTTTATCTTTGCCCTGGACCCGCATATTCGAAGGCTAGCCCTGCCTAGTTTACTGAGTTATCACTGGGTGATTTCAGACATTACAGGTGGGCGGTTCACCACAGCGAACCCCCAGGGGGGGTGAACAGCACAACCGCGCGCCGGGGTGGAAAAACGACCCAAACAGACGGGACGGGACCGGGACGACGGCCGGGAACCGGGCCGAACCATCGCGGACCGGGGCAGCACGAACCCCCGCAGCCGAACCCCCGCCGGGCGCAAAACTCCCAGAAGGCACCGGGCAGGGGCGGGACACAGACATGGCCGCCTGAGGGCAAACGAAGCCAACAGGCACACAAGGGAATGCCCACACAAGGGAAACGGGAAGGGAGGGGGGAAGAGGGAGAATAGGCTGACAGGCGACACACACAGCACACGCACACGCACGCACACACAGCGGACCCGCAGCGGGACACACTGCACGACCACACGCCTGGGCACACACACACACACACACACAAGGGAAAGGTCAGGAAGGGGGGCCAGGGGCGCCCGGAACACAGCATGAGAAACAATGGGAGGGACGAGGGGGGGCACCGCCAAGGGGCAAGGCACAGGCAGCAGCAACCCCCACCCCCACAGCACCCCAGTCCACAGAGGCACCCCCACAGCAACAGAGGCAGG
>QEPC01013222.1:341747-361397 GCA_003113815.1 Sphenodon punctatus
TTTGAGTTGGCGTCGGGACATCCAGGCGGAGATATCAGAGAGGCAGTCGACGAGGCGTGAGCGGACAGAGGAGGAGAGAGAGGGGGTAGAGAGCTACCCTGGGTAGCTACTTGCTGCGTGGACCAGGGTGAATTGTGGATTGGGGGGAGGAGGGAAGAAGGGAGTTTGTGGGGGAGGCGGAGGCATGGAGGAGGGGTAGAGGGTCTGCAGAATTGGGCCCAAAGGCCCGCAGACTCCCATGGAATTTTTAAAAATTTTCCACAGGAGAATTGGGACCCTGTCAATAACAAAACTTAACCTGAGTAGAAAGAGTGCCCAGTCCTTTGGGAGTATTTGCTATTTATTGGCCTACATAATCTACCCTTTTTATATAAAGTCAAAGTAGATATTATATCTCCCCATCATTTTCTGCTGAAAGTTGATGCAAAGAATTTGTTTAGCTTTTCTGCAATGGCCTTCTCTTCTTTGAGGGTCCCTTTTGTCCACTGATGGTCTAATAACTGCTCCACTGATTCTCTCTAACTCACTGTCCTCTTCTCAACAATGACTTACTCCTTGTTTATTAGGTTTATTATCCTTTTATATGCTGACCTGTTTCTGCCTCGAGTTCTCCACAACCTCTGTCAAGATATAGCCTACACTATCCTGATAGCACCAGCCTGACTTAGACAACCTCAGTATTCTCAGCTGCTGCAAATGTCTATTAATCAATGCTCACTACCTCAAGACCAGGATATTCTCACTCAACAAAGCAAAAAAGTCCTTCATTCAGTCCTTTGCCATCTGGCTGATATCACTTTAAGCCAGAGGTGGGGAGCCTTTTCCCTTCCAGGGGCCACTTTGAAAATTAGTAGAAACTCTGAGGACCACATAAAGATTGTGGTCATGAGTTGCCTAAGGGGTGTGCCCAGGAAGAGGAGAGTCCAGATCATGGATCTGTGCCATGAATCTGTTCCCTATTCTTGTGTGCACACCCTAATTTCCACTTTCCTTATCCTGAACTCAGTGCTTGGGGGTAGCAACTGGATCCAGGGACCAAATAAAAACTAGTTGCAGGCTACTTTTAACCTTCAGACCTAAGGTGGTTTCCTATCCTCTGCTTTAAGCTCTTGTCATCTTCCTGAATACATACAGAATATCCTCTTGTACTCCAGAAAGTCTAACCACGGAACACCCATATACTGAAGAGGAAAAGGCTTGTTCTGTGGGCAACTGGTTGGGGCCTCACACCAAAAGTGGCTTTAGTTGTAGACTATGGGTGAAAACAGACATGACGCTAACCACCCTTTAACCACCCTTGGTGGTTATTTATGCATGTTGCAGGGCTGCATAGGGCACCAATACAGCCCTGCAACATGCATAAATAACCACCAAGGGTGGTTAAAGGGTGGTTAATGTCATGTCTGAAAGTACCCATTCTTACCTGTATGATTTACCTGTACTGTCTCTTCAGTAAAAGTTCACCAGGCCACCATCTCATCCTACTACACACAGGTGGACTGAAGACAAACATTCTTGAACCTTGTGGTTTAAAGAAAAAAATCCTGAATATCCATTCTACAAAATAACCTTACTTGTGGCCCTGACATTAGCCCAGCGATCAATTGAATTGGCAGTTCCAATAACTTTGCTACCTTTCCTTAGCATACATAGATACAAGGCAGTTTTCTGACCTCACCCCAACTTCCACCCTAAAGTGGTTTCCATTTTCATGTCAATGAAATCTCCTTATTAGTTTTCTTCCTTAAGTCTTACTCCAATAAGAGAGTCTGTTCTTCACACCTTGACCTTAGAAGAATTATTTATATGGGGGTATCACCAAGAAAAACGCTGTCACTTTGCAGACCCTTTCTAGATAGAAAACTGTGTTTCCCTTTATTATTGTAAGGGCCGTGGATTTACTTTTGAGAGATTATTCCTACTTCAATTTACACTTCCAAGAGTCAGGTCTAGTCTTGATTAAACCAGTGTGAAATCTCAGTAACGGTTGAGTAAATCCAGACTTTTGCTGAGGTGACAGAGAGCAGGATTTGTCCTATAACATACTGCTTTTGTTTGATCACTTGCAGGATACACTATCAATCTGAGAGAGAAATGTTTCATGTTTTTATCATTATGGCAATGTACATTGTCTGTCCTCTGGTGGCAGTACATGTGAATTACTGAGAGACTTATGTCTAACATAAATCTTTTTTTGTTTGGGTGGGAGATATGGAGACATGTGTAGGCTGTGGGATTTTCAAAGAAATGTAGAGAATTTAAGAACTCAACTTCTAGTGACAGGTTTTTTTAAAACAAAAATTCTCAATTTTTTTACAGGAATAAGTTTCTGAGACTGTGCCACCATATAGTGTTTAAAGATGAATTTGAGTACACAAGCAGCATTATAACATTAATGAACTGTATTCCTATCATATTGAGTTTTATGCCAGCTGTAATTGCAGTATATCTTACACAACTGAAAATCTCAAACTACTATTTCCTGGTTTTGTATATACTGGAGGCGGCACTAAAGGTACTGTCTAAAATGTCCACGCATCTTCTGTTAGTTGTAATATTATCTATTGGTTTCTCTTAGAAATACAAAACTTTCTTTTTGTCAAAGATATTTGTAAATGTTAAATTAAAGGTGCTCTGTCCTTTGGAAAAAGCCACCTTGCTCACAGAAGGTTGTTTTAACTTCTACCTGGTCTTCTGCTAATGAAGTTCTACTTAGATAAATCTGAATTGTTTGTTACTGCAGTATAAAATAGCTTTTGCTATGGGCTGTTAAGAAGCTGTTTTTAGTTGCAATCCTAAGCACGCTTACTCATGAGTAAGCTTCATTGAAATCAATGGCACTTATGAGTAAGTGTACTTAGAATTGTGATCTTAAATGTACTGACTTTCAGAAGCATGGGACTGCTCATAGAAGGCCATCCGTTGCTTTCATTAATAATCTTTGTTTATTTTTCATATAGAGCCCCCCTGCCATGTAAGGTTGCCATCTTCAGTCTTTTTTTTTTACCTGACATTCCATTTTGACCTATGGGAGTGTCAGGTAAAAAACCACCACATGTGGCAACCCTACTGCCATGGCACTAGGAGCTTTTTGACTATAACTAATAAACACAATTTTTAATCATCACAACAACCCTGTGAGGTAGGCTAGGCTAAGAGAATATTGTGACTGGCCCATGGTTACCCAGTGAGTTTCTGGCTAAGGTGAGACTAGAACCAGGGTCCCCCCTCCAAGTACTGCACAGTTAGCCATTACACCAGGCAGGGCTGGCCCTAGGCATATGTGACCTGTGTGGTTGCACATGGCCCCACACCTGGGACTGGGTGATAGCCCCCGCCTGCCTGTTTCTCTCTCCCTCCCTCCCATGTGAGGACAGCAGCCCGATATTGTTGGTGGCTCAGCTGCTGCAGAGGCAGCCACTACAGTTTAAATAACTCCCCGTGCTCCCGTGCGCACAGTGGGGGTGAGGCTGGCTGCCTTTTTCCTATTCTTGCATGCTGGAAGAAGTAGTCTCAGAATACTGGACTATGAAACTGTTTTTCTAGTTTCAGTTTTCTAGTTCAGCATGCATGGGACTACATTTCCCACCATGCAAGAATAGGAAAATGGTGTGGCCACACCACATGCAGTAGTGTGGGCAGAAGCATTATGAGGGAGGTGAGCAGGTGAAGGGGCAGGGGACCTGCCCCAGTGGCAGGCAGCGCAGCGCAGTTCCTTCTCCCCCCACCACTGGAGTGTAAGTATGTGTTTTGATGAGTAAGTGACTGTGTGTGTGTGATGAGTAGAGTTGGAGAGGCGTGTGTGTGATGTGAGCAGAGAGAGGAGAGTGCGTGTGATGATGAGTGAGAGAGAAGTGTGCATATGTAATAGCGTTTGTGTATCTGATGAATAGAGAGATTCAAGTGTGTGTGTGTTAGTGAGAGAGAGAGAGAAGTGTGTGTATCCGTGTGATGAGTGAGAGATGTGAGATAGTGACAGATATGAGAGAGAGAATGTGTGTGTGTGTGTGTGTGTGTGTGTGTGCATGCATGTGGAGAGAGAGAAGCGTGTGTGTGTGAGAGAGAGAGAGAAGAATGTTTGAGTCTGTAGGTGAGAGGGGGTTGCTCACTCCCCCTGTATCCTCTCTTTCATGGCTGCCCCTTACCCCCCTGTTCCCCGTGGCTCCTGGAGGGGAGGAGGGAGCCACCACCACCAGCCCTACCAGACATCCCTACCCCCCCTAATGTTCTTTATGTGCAATGTTGCCCTCCCCCTCCCTTCCTTCCTTGTGTTGGCAGGGTGGGAGGCACTGTGAGAGGAAAATTGGGGAGGGTTAGACGGGGGGGACACTCTGTGAGGGATATTAGGGGCGGTAGGTGGATCTGTGGGATGGATGTGGCAAGGGAGTGCTGTGTGTGGGAAGCTAAGGGGTAAGTAGGGTGCTGATAAGGTGTGCCAGGCAAAATATGTAAATTATGCAAATTAGGCCCCCACACCAAGCCATCACACATGGCCCCGCAAACCCTGGGGCCAGCCTTGACACCAGGTTACGTTACATTACATCAGGTAGAGGACTCCTGACTTGCCAAACACAAAGTGCAAAATCCAATAATGCAATTCTATGCTTAAATCAATATAAGTAAAGACATTGGTCACTATTATTACTTTAATGTTGGAGAGGCAAGTAATACAATATTATGTTCTGCTAAACACCTCTTGGTGTGTTGTCGCCACAAAATTTTATTTATATATTTATTTGTTTAGCTTTAATTGTATTGGATGATTTTTTCAAAATAGTATGTATACATTTTGTGGTGGTTGTTGTTGATTTGTTGTTGTATTGTTTGGCTATGGCGAAAGCTGATGCCACAATAATAATAAACCAATAATAAACCAAACCAAACCAGAAGTATTTGTTTAGATTTTTACCTTACTCAATCCCCAAAGGCTCAGGGCAGCTAAAAACACACACATAAAATACAAAAGATAAACCCCCAAAACTACATAAAATATAAAACCCACACAAATCCTAACCTTGCCTGTTCATTGCAAGATTGTATCCTACAAATATGTTCCGTAAAAAAGCTGGATTTAAGAGCAGCCTAGATAGGAAGAAAGATTCTTTTGGCAAGCTCCTGCTTCTAGAATAACTGAACAAGAATGGGTATTATTGATCCTGGCGGGGCTGAGGGCCCTCATCCAGATCAGGATCTGGCCCGGCTGCCGAACAGATGTGTTGGTGGCCCGGGGCAGGGAGAGGGTAGGACAGTGTGCAGATGTGGGTCTGCAGACCCTGCCCCCCGCGCTATTGAGTGCAGCCTGCCCACCTCCCTGATGGGCGGCTGCATATGAGGCTGCTACGCGCCCAGAACAGCCCCAGGTCAAGTAGAGCGGGACATCACACTTAACAGCCTGCTCTACCCTGGTCCAGAGATGGCTTCCCTGGGCCACAGCAGCACTTGGCCCAGGCTGTGACTCGGTGATGGACCCTGTCTACAGCCCATGTTAAAAACTGCCACGGCTCAAGGAAACCCCTGATCCAGTGGTGGTGGATCCGCAATGGTGGTGGACCGATGATCCGGTGGTGGACCCCTGATCCGCCATGATGGTGGTGGTGGCAGCAGCAACTGCTGCTGCAATAGTGGTGGTGGTAGCTCCTGATCCACAGGTAGTGGATCATGGCATGGCTGAGGGGGCATTATTGGCCGCATGTTCACTAGTGGGTGGCCCATCGGGTGGCGGGGTGCAGGGAGGACGTGACCAGGTGGTCTTGGGTGGCAAGAGGTGGCTGATGGGGGAACTATAGCTGGCTGCCAAGAACAGGGGGAGAAGGGCACCTGTGGCTAGGGCAGCATACTGCACTCAGCCCTGTGCAACAAGAGAGGCACTTGCTGCCACACCATGGTGGAAAAGAGAGCATTGTATTTCATTAGATTCCTGCATGAAATGCATCATGTTTTTTCTCACCCTCTCCACCATGTTGTGGGAGCATTACAGCTCCATGTTGCAGGAGGTGCTAGGCCAGGTTCCTTTGGTCTCACAGGTGCTGCCTGTGGGCCTGGGCAGTAGAGGTGTGCACCAGGGGCCCATGTCGTTTTTCGTTTTCATTTTTTGTTTTAATTATTTAAATCTCATTTTCATTTTCAGAAATATCAAAATTTTGTTTTTGTTTTTGCTTTCGTTTTCATTTTCCATTGGTTTCAATGGAAAACACGTTCAGCTGTAATGTTTTTGTTTTTCATTATATTTGACTGACACTTGGAGGGATTGTCCCTCCAATGGAAGGCATCAGGTGTACCAAATTCCAAAAAGATTGGGTAAAGGAATTCAATTTTATAAGCAGTTGAATTATATTATTTTGCAGAAATCTTCATATACATTCTTGGCTAACGTCTTTACTTCAAATTTAATGTAGATGAAACTTGGCAAGTTTTTACCCTTTCCCATATTTACTATCTCTGCCAACTTTCAGAAGAATTGGATGGTATAAGCAATTAACTTATATATGTATGTCTGACTATAACATCTTTGTAGTCCAACCAGTGTACATGATATTTGGCAGGGATCTATATCACACTTTCACGATCATCTCTGCTAAATATCAGAAAGATGTGATAAAGGGTCCCAATTTTATATGCCTGTACAGCATATGCAGAGAAAGAGCTTATGCCAGGGATTCTCTTACATGTCACTGTGGTATAAGATCGGTTTGTGATGCCAGTTGGCCAGCAAAAATGTCAACCAAATATCCTCATGCTGTGACCATCCCAACATCTCTCCCCCACTGTTACTGGGAAGTCAAAAGCATTTGTTTAGGAAAGAGCCAATAGAGATTCTCTTATGTTTTCTGCCCCAGTGCTGCAGGATGTGATTGTGATGATAATTGGCCAGGCTGTATGTGTAAACTATGTCTCCTGATTGCTGGGATGCTATCCACAAAGTCCCAGTTATGTCCCTTCTATGTCTGCCTAAGGGCTGTCCCCTATGCCCACCTCAAAGCCACTACCAATTGGTCCTGTAAAGCTGGAAGCATGCAGTAATTGTCCAGTGAAGGTGTCTGTCAGTCTTTTGGGTTGCTCCATATCCTCCCTCCTACAGCCTCTCTCCCCCTGCCATGCCAGGTGCCCGCCTCTGACTGGCACTGCATGTGCTGCTATTTATCTGAATAATGGTCTTCAAGGGGACAATTTCAATTGCTTATAAAATTGGGTCCCTTTACCAAATTGTCCTGTAGTTTTTCAGAGATGACTGGGAAGGTATGTGATACATTCCTGCCAAATGTCTTGTAAACAGGCTGTAATATAAAAATGTTACAGCTGGAGAGTTATTTGAATTTTATTTCCAGCGTGGCCGTAGGCCATTGCTTATACAAACAACATAAAACACAAGTATATACATATAGCTGGCCCATAATGCCATAAATCAGGGTCTAAGGATCAACTCATGATAAAAATTTAAATGAATCAAAAATCTAAAACAAACAACTTAGAGTTCTTTACCTAAAAACCACATACAATGGTAAATCTATCTGGCATCTAACTGGCAGTAAGTGTCAACCCGTGGAGCCTTGTACTGTCGACCTGCACATCGCATCAACAGCCATAAGCTCTTCAAGAATTGAAGCCCCTTTAGCTGGAAATCCCAGCCTTTTTTTAACCAACCTATGGTTGTCCAGCCCGGGACTTAACACTATGGGGCATTTAGGCTGAAATGTCTGTTGGACAGACAGAAAAGTACTTGGAAGTGGATATGCAACCGGGGCCTGGGCTATAGGTAAGCTTGCAGCTTGGGTTTGGACAGTAACATGGTGAACTACCCCCGGGGAAGGGGATCCACCAGTTCTAGGGGAAGAGTGACCCCACTTAAGTGGAGCTAACAGCTTGATGGCCTTTGGTTCAGCAGACAGGACAGGGTCAGTTGTGACAACAAAAGCTTCAGGCTGATCCTCAGCTGTAATTCTATTCGTATCTGGGGTACCTGACGTGGAAGCTAACTTCCCCCTAAGTTGATGGTCCAGGTTGAGGTTTCCTGCACAAAGCACCTGTTTGATCTTCCGGACCTGTGGCAATAATGGAGTAATTCCCCTCTTCGCATAGATGTTAACCAGGTGGACCCCCCAAAAACGAAAGAGGTGGGCCTTAGAGAAAAGCCCTGCCACTATATCTGGAGTACGAAAGTGGATGACTAACCTTAATACCCCTCCCTTATCTGGCAAATAAAAGAAGCGAAGTATATGAGAGGGCACAAAGGAGCAACCCAGAATTCTAGAGACATGGTGGGCAATCCGAAATTTTGTATCCCAAAGGGGAAATACTCCAGACGGGAGGGGGGAAATTATAAATACCAAGGCATGGGCTATAGGAGTAAATGGTCGGTCCTCAGTTACCTTGCAGACTGAGGGCCCAAGATGGCCTGAGTCATGCAGGGAAGCTATTTGACTTATCCTGTCTGCTCTCTGGGAGCCCATCTCTGTCCCGTCTCCTCTAGGCATATTTACACGGTCCCAAACCGTGGTTACCTGCTGCTGGATAGCCTGGAGCTTGGTATCAAGCCCCTCCATATAGGTAATAAGTGTGTCGATTTGTTTGGAAAACCCTTGAACCTGGGCCTGTATCCCCTGAATTTCGAGCGCTATTATACCCATTTTGTCACTAAGTCCTGAACAAATATCGCCTCCCCCTCCCCCACCTATGTTCCCTCCCAGGGGAAACTCCGTCTCCTCTACCTGGTGGAGGTCACCAGTAGGACAAACCTCTTGTAATTCAGAACTAGTAGCCCTTGACGGAATCACCGTAACAGAGGGCGTAAATTCCCCCTTCTCTGTATTTATTCTAATTGGTGACCTCAAGTCTCCCCCAGCTTCCCTAGCCTGGCCAACTATGGGTAGCAGGGACTCTACAGGTGCATTAATCATCTCCAAATCCCCCTGCCCAACTGCATTAGCTCCCTGCAGAGGATTAACCCCTACCATTGATTGAACAACTGAGAGCTGAGTCCCTATATCCTCAGCTTGAGTTTGGAGAGAGCAAATTTTATCCCCCATAGTTAAAGCTCGGGAGCTTGGGAGGGAAGTCTGGGAAGATCCCTGGGATTTGGCAGCCAGGGCTAGCCACCTTTCTCCCTGCTGCTTAAAGGCCTGAGCACACTTCAGTAAAGATGGATCTAAGGGTGCTGGCCTAGGCAAAGTGAATAGCCCAGACCCATCACAGGGCCTTCCCACCCCTGCGCTTGCAGGCCCCCGCGGCAGGGTAAAAGGCGGCGAAGACATACCAATAGTTGAAAAATCCCTACCTGTATTACTTCCCTCCGAGGAGGGACACAAAGGACTGTGCATGGAATCATCCCGCCTAGGCCCAGATGAAACTGGTGCTGCAGCAAAGCAGTCAGACAGCTGCAGTTGCTTAACCCTAGCCCTAGTCATTGCCAATGCCCCCCCTTCTTCTTACCCCTCTTAGGCATTTAATACAATGAAATTAAGGTTAAAGTTGAAGGCACTTCAGGAAGCTACCCGAGCCACCCACCAACAAGTCTGGTGACAAAGTCCTAGGCCCGCGCCCATCCTGCGCCCAAGGCTGCGCATACAAGGGCGCGCCCTTGGGCGCGCAGCCCTTAGGCGCACTGCTCCGACGCGCACCTCCGGCGCCACCGGGCAGCACAATGTTTATGAGTTCTCCCAGAGGGTGTGGCTCCTCCCCAGCCTCAGGTGTCCCAGCAGTCAATCAGCATGGTTCCCAATAGTACTCAATGGGGACCCCTCCAGGGCTTGGTTCCAGGCTCCCACTCTCCCTCACTCCAACAAGGCAAAAACAGGTAGACACAGGGGGCGAGAGGGGAGAATAACAGAGACTCAGCCTTGCCTAACAGCGCGATGGTTATGAGTTCTCCCAGAGGGCGTGGCTCCTCCCCAGCCAAATTGGCAAGAGTGTTTATGTGGAGGGACATAATATTCACAGGTTTCATGCAAATTGGATAGAAGATAAAGAAGTTGTAGCCATGAATGTGTGTGGAGCTTTTCTTAAAATCACAATATTCAATTACTTCTAAAACCGGTCCCTTTATCTAATCTTTTCAAAAATTGGTACACATAGTGCCCTCCATTTGGGGTACAATCTCCCCAAGTTTCATCAGAATTTAATAAGAAACAAAAAGGTTATATCCGGAAATACATTTTTCAGTGTTTTCCCTTTATTTCAAAAACAAAAAGTCATATTCATTTCCATTTTCATTATTATTATTTGTCGTTTTCGTTATTGTAATAATGATAATGAAAATGACAATTTTCATTATCATTATTGTAGTAACAAAAACAACATGCACACCCCTACTGGGCAACGAGGACCCAGCGCTCAGCCTCGTGAAGCCACCAGGCCCTCCTCTGCTCCCATGCAACCGCCTGGATGGCATCTCTGATCTCGCCTGCACTGTGTGTGATTTCCCTGATCAGCTTCCTTGCCATGTCCTCTTTGCACCGGTGATTCCGCACCCAGAGCTTGCAGTTCTGCTGGACTGTGCATGTGGGAGCTGTGGCTGGGCCGGTTCCATGACAGTGGCAAAGCAAAGGAGTGAGCCATTAATTCACACCTATCAACAAATACAGGGCACATGCCTTGTGTGGTGGGACAGCTGCAGTGATTGTGGGACAGGTGATTGACCTGCATCGCTCACTGGCCATGGGTGTTTGGAGACCTGCCTTGATGATGCCTGATCATGGCAGTTTGAGGGAAGAGGGTCTCTGTGGCATATAATGGCAGCTGGCCTATGCATCAGGTATCCCTGACCTGTTGTCATTTTCTGTGTTCTATCACAGCACAGTCTCTTTTTGTGGAGAAATGAAGTGCTGTGCATTGTCAGATATATGCTTCAATGGCATCTCAGAGCACCCTACATGTGCTGCTATATCCCTCCCTCCCTCCCATGTTCAAGGTTTGGAAGGTCTCTCCCGTGACCTCCTCACCTGCGGTGTAGCTCCTGACCTCCTGCCTTGGTGCCCTCCCGTCCACCTGTCCTGCTTACTTTCCCTCTCCAGGGCTGCTGGCTCCTGGGGCTGCTCCTCATTGCACCCTTACTGCTGTCCTGGCCACCTGTGAACATAGTATAGGGGAATGTTAGGGATCTCATTTGGCACTCCTCGGCAGCCGGTCTTTGTCCCCACTGTCCCCACTTTGGCGCCCCTTCACCCCTTGGATCAGTTGCAATGATGTACCTGTGTTCTCTGGCTCCTCGATGTGGGTGGTGTCCGTGTCCTCTGTCCCCTCCTCCCGCACCCCTTTGGCTACATAGTCTGGCTCTCCATGATGAGGGGGTGCAGGTGGAGGGTGACAGTGTTGTCAGTCAGGTCTCTGGATGTCTGCTCCAGGTGCAGGACAGGCAAGATGTGGCCCTCTGCTGCACCTGGCATGCCTTTGTAAGCAGGAGGGTGGGGTGGGTGGGTCAGGGATTTTTTTTCATTTTTTTTTCATTATATTTATATGCCGCCCCCCCATGCCTATGGCATCTCGGGGCGACTTCCAGAATAATATAAAACAATTTTTAAATATAAAAAATCTACAAAATCATAATTAAAACAAATTTAAAACACCCCCCACAAAAATTAACCCACCCCCCCACCCTCCCCTCCAAAGGCCTGGGCGAACAGCCAAGTCTTACAGATACATCGAAAGGCCAACAGGCCCGGGGCCAGGTGAGCCTCCTCCGGAAGGGAGTTCCACAACCAGCCACCGAGAATGCCCTCTCCATTGTGGCCCCCCATCTTACATGGGGGACCTCCAGAAAGGCGCCCCCAGTGGACCAAAGGGATTGCTCTGAGGCGTGGAGGACGAGGCGGTCCCCAAGATATGAGGTTGTGCAGTGGAGTGGGGGTGTACACCTGCTTCCTTCCCCTGGCAAAGGCACCGCCACAGATGTGGGAGGCCACTATCTCCCCATCCACGCAGAGGAACCTGTTGAGCTCATGGTACAGCTGCATACACCAAGCATGGCTGAACTTCAGGTTTTGGTCATGGACATCCTTGTATCCACACCTCAAGTCCTTTGCCATATTACAGCACTGGGACATGTCCCTAGTGTATCCTAGTCATGCCATTCCCTTGGAGTTGCTTTGATACACCCTTTTGCTTTGGTAGCCACTCATGAGGTAGTTTGCACTTTAGCCTCCTCCCCACAGGCTGATGAAGACCCTGGTCTCTGCATCAGTCTGGGGGTTGTGGGGGGTGCAGCTTGCATACCTGGGACTTGCAAGGATGTGCTCGTGGTAACTGCTGTGCTGGTACTCGCCTGTCAAAGAACAACATATAACCGTCACCTGTTGCCTTGCTCGCCTTGAGTGACTGTTTCATCCCACACCTGCCCACACTCCTCTCAGGGCATCCTTTTGCCTACCTAGCTTGCAGAACTGCTGTCCTCCATCGCATTTTCTGGACCCTCCAATGTTGGGGTGTGTGTGTGTGTTTACCGAACATGGATTTGTATTTCTTTCGTGCGTCCTTTAAGGGCTGGGCTGCGGGTATGGCTGTGGGTGGGACAGGGGGGCCGTCCGAGCCACTGACAGCCACAGTATCGCTCTAGACTTTGGGACAGTGGTTCTCCATGTTACTGGCAGACCGGTCAGGTGGTGTGGGTGGCCACCCAAGTTCATACGGACAAGTAATGTGTGGGCACCCATTGCCATGCACTTTTTTGGCTTTTTTCATATGGGGCACTCTGTATTTTTCAGCAGTCATTCATGCATGGCCATGAGTGGCCGGTGCATGGCTAATAAGAGCACACATCCCCGTGTACCACCGTCAAACGAACAGTTGGATGTGTGGTTGATCAGTGGCCATGCGTGGTAGCGTCTCATTTAAGAACACCCTTAGAGGGAGAGGCAATCAGTCCCTAAGGTATGTTTATTTATAATTTATTTATTTATAATAAAATTTGTATGCCGCCCCTCCTGCTAAAAGTATCTCGGGGCAGCTAACAACATATTAAAACAGCAATAATATGATTTTAAACAGTATTAAAACACAATATAAAAACAACATACCCCCCCACCCTAACTCAACCCACCCATGTCCTCTCCCTCAGGAAAAGCACGGTGGAACAACCAAGTCTTACATTGTCTACGGAAAGAGGGGAGGTCAGTAATTTTATATTTATTTATTTATTTATTTATTTAATACATTTATACCTCACCCCTCCTGCAAAGCAGCCCAGGGCGGCTTCCAACAATTAAAATACAATAAAAACAATTTAAAACATTTCATAAAAACATTCAAATGATAAAACAGGACTAAAATATCATAAATATCACAAGTAATATATCACAAATCAGGTGGGGGAGCTAAAAATCTGCATGGCCACGTAATCAGGTGGACCTCCAATGGGAGGGAGTTCCACAACTGCGATGCGGCCACAGAGAACGCCCTCCGCAAGGTCGACTCCTGAGAAACCCGAGGGACCTCGAGGAGTGCGCCCCCTGCCGACCACAGGGGCTGATCCAGGTCCCAGAGGGTGAAGCGGTCCCGTAGATAGGTGGGGCCCAGGCCGTTCAGGCCTTTAAAAGTCAACACCAACACCTTGAATTGGGCCCAGAAGACTATAGGCTGCCAGCGCAGAGAGTGAAGCACTGGTGTAATATGTTTGCGTCGACCTGTCCCCGTTAGTGTCAGAGACACCCTCCGGGACCGCCCCCAGTGGGGGCTCGAGTCTCACACAACGCTGCCAGCACCCCAGCCTGGCCCCATTCTGGCCGCTCCCTTTCAGCCCCATGACGCGGCGGTTGCCAAGCAACCGCCGCAACAGACCTCTGCAGGGATTCCCCTCCCTGGCGCAGTGCAGAGTGCAGGGGCAGGGCCAGCTCCGCTGCACCGCTCACTGCAGCTGGAGGCGCAGCCTGGGGACGGGGCCTTGATTTATACACCGGCGCTGTGAGAAGCATGGCGCCGGTGATCTGTTCGAGCCTCGCCCCCTGGTGATTCAGAGAGAGCGGATGAGTGCAGTAGCTAAGTGTCTTGTTGTTTCCCTTTTCCCTCCCCCTGTATCTTGTGCCTTGCAGACTGTGTGTGGTTACATGTGATTCCCTGTGTTCTTTCTCATACTGGAGCGAGTGAGACAATGTGAGTGCGGACCCCCTTGGTCCAGAGGCGTTAGCCCCCTTCCCTCCCTTCTTCCTGGGACCCCGACCGACCTTCCTAACCTTGTTGAGTGTGACCCTTCCCTTGGCCCGTGTTTCCTGGGATCCTCCCCTGTGTTTCCCCCCACAAGCCAACACCATCCTCCTTTCCCCCTCCAGTGAGCGTAGTGAGTGGGAGGTGGAGAGGAGGTACACTCTTGCATAGATTGCTCGGCGCTCTATGATGATATAGGCCTAATCTCTTTGAGATTTCAAGGGCCGCCACAATATCCTGACGGGCTTATTCCTTAGACACTTTCGTAGTATGGATGTCGGTCAGCAGCTTGGGGAACTGGTTCGAGCAGTCCAATCCTTGGCAATGGAGATGAGGGAGGTCAAGGAGAAACAGGCCCAATTGGAAGCGGCTATTAAGGCTTCTTGTACGGGGGCAATCCCAGCCGCAGCAGGCCCCTTGGGGGCGCAGGCAGCCACCGAGGCCCCCCAGCTAGAGTTCCCTTGGCCCGGGAACCCAAGGGCCCCCGAATTGAAAAGTTTCAGGGGGATCGCAGGGCCTTCCAGGGCTTTCTCACTCTCTGTGAACTTACCTTTACGGTACAACCAGAAACCTACTCTACCGATAAACATAAGGTTGCTTTTGTAATCGGGAACCTGGGGGGGATTGTGCTAGACTGGGCTACATCCTTGTTGAAAAGCAAAAGCCCCCTGTTAGATCATTATGCCGACTTCATAAAAGAATGCGCGGCCCTTTTTGATCATCCCCATCGTAAACGAGATGCCCAGACTCAGATTATGAATCTCAAACAAGGGAAAGGCACAGCGTGGAATACGTCACCTGCTTCCAACAGCTCGCCCTGGAGCTACATTGGGCCGAGGATATCCTGACCGTTCTGTTCCGGCGAGGATTGAATAATGAACTCAAGGATCAGCTGGCCTTCACAGACCTGCCGGAGACCTGGGGGAAATTAGCAACCCTCATCCTCCAGATAGAGGATAGGCTAACAGAGCGACGTCGGGAATGACAGCAAGATTTCCGCACTTATGTATCTCAAGCCCCAGCAGGTATCCCACCAGCCATGGAAGGCCCTAAGGCCGGAGACCCCGAGCCAATGCAGATTGGGGCCATCCAACAGGAACAAAGGCGGAAATCTCGCGCTTGCTACTATTGTGGGGACGCCTCGCATTTCATCCAGGCTTGTCTCACGCTAGCCTGAGCCTGACAGGAAGGGGGAAACCCCAGCGGTCGGAGCGGACAGGGGTCGCTTCGGCCATAAAATAAAGTCCCTCCATACCCGCACCGAGGACTCACCTTCGTGTCCCCCTAACTATAGCCCTCTCCTCCACCCGCTCCCTTGTGGTATGGGCCCTTGTGGACTTGGGTGCCTCCAGTAACTTTTTAGATCTGGGCTTAGCAGTATCGCGAAGGATCCCGATGGACATTAAGATAACTCCTGAACCCGTGTATACCATAGATGGCTCACCATTGGTGTCTGGTCTTATTACGAAACAAACCAAGCCCCTGCAATGCTCCATCGGGGACCATCAAGAGCTTCTTGTCTTTGACGTTGGGTGCACCCCCGTCTTCAAAGTCATATTGGGATTGCCTTGGTTGTGGCTACATGACCCCCGCATTTCGTGGAAGCACAACCATTTACAGTTGACATCGGAGTATTGCGATGGGGGGAACGTTGTCGCCGGAACCGTGGAATCCACACAGATAACAGATATACAGCTCCCTATGGAATATGTTCACTTCAGTGATGTCTTCAGTAAGCAAGCAGCAGCGGTCTTGCCCCCTCACAGGCCCTACGATTGCCCCATCGACCTCCGTCCGGGGACCGAACCACCGTTTGGGCGCATTTATGCCCTTTCCACCCCGGAACTTGAGACCATTCACCTTTATCTAGAACAGGCACTACAAAATGGATTCATACAACACTCCTGTTCCCCTGCCGGGGCACCCATTTTTTGTGTGCCTAAAAAGGATGGAGGGCTGCGCCCTTCTATAGATTATAGAGGGTTGAACAGTATAACTATAAAGACGCACCAGATGTAATTGGCAAAATGCCCCTTTCACTACAGCCGCCACCTGGGCATCCAGGCGGAGCTGCGGGTCCTGGAGCATCCCCAGACTCTGAACCTGAGATACCAGGGCAGAACGAATCCCATCAATGATGGGAGCCACCACTCCCCCAGCCTTCCCTACAACTATGACCTCCATCTTGTCAGGATTTAATTTCAGACGGCTCACCCTCATCCAATCCCCCACAGCTGCCAAGCATCGAGACTGCCGGGGCTGAGTCGGATGAAAATGAGAGATAAAGCTGGGTGTCATCAGTATACTAATGATACCATATGCCAAACTCCCTAACAACCTCAGGCTGCATGTACATGTTGAACAAGAGAGGGGACAAGATAGAACCCTGCGGGATGCCACATGTGAGGCCCCAGGGAGAAGATGAAAAATCACCCAGGACCACACGTTGGACTCTCCCCACCAGGAAGGAGCGGAACCACTCAAGAACAGTCCCGCCAATCCCTGCCCGGTCCCACAGCCAAGTCACTAACAACTCATGGTCAATGGTATCAAATGCAGCCGAGAAATCTAATAGGATCGACAGGATCGAATGACCTCGGTCCAACTCACAGGAGAGGTCGTCGACCAAGGCCACAAGTGCAGCCTCCGTGCCATATCCAGGACGAAAACCTGACTGAGAGGGATCAAGAAAGTTAATCCGGTCCAGATGCTCCTGCAACTGTTGAGCCACCACCCGCTCAATAACCTTCCCTAAAAAGGGAAGGTTAGAGACCAGCTGATAGCTGGCCAGGACGCCAACATCAAATGATGGTTTCTTGAGCAGGGGCCGCACCAGCGCCTCCTTAAGGCAGTCTGGCACCGTGCCCTCCCCCAGGGAGTCGTTGACAATCCTCGCCAGCAACAGCCCTAATGTCTTCCGGCTGGCCTTGACCAGTCAGGACGGGCATGGGTCTAATTCACAATAAGTGGCTCCAACAGACCCCAGGGCATCCTCTGCATCTGAGGGCGACACATTCTGAAATTCATCCCACAAAACATTGGGCCCAAGACATTTAGGGTAGGGCTGAACCGAGTACCAAAAAAAATACTCGAGTATTCCTGAGTCTCCAAGTACCAGGCCCAAGGTTTTGGCCTGATTCTCAGAGACTGAGTGAATTCTTAGCATTTGGAAGGGGCCAGAAGGGGGTGGTGAGAGTGCAGCACTGGCCAGGGAAGATGGCAGGGGACAGGGAGGGGAAGGGTATCGGGTAAGGAAGGGGTGCCAGTAAACTCACAGGGAAGCAGCTCTGGCACGCCTCCTCTGTGTGGGACTTCCCTGCATGGGAAGCAGCTCTGGTGCATGCTGTCTGGGACTCTGAGTCAGGAGCATGTTGCTGGGGGGCACTGCCCTGCCTAGGAAGCGGCTGCAGAGAGCCTCTGCGCATGCTGTCTGGAAGCATACTGGGAGATTTAGAGTTGAGAGCATGCTGCTAGGGTGACTGCCCTGATCAGGAATCAGCTGCAGAGTGCTTCTGCGCATGCTGTCTGGGAGTGTGCTGGAAGAAGTAGTCTAGCATGTGCTAGACTACCTCTCCCAGCATGCTTCCAGACAGCATGAGCAGAGGGTCTCTGCAGCTACTTCCGGGGCAGGGCAGTTAGTCCCAGCAGCATGCTCCCAAGTCACAGACAGCATACACAGAGACGCACTGGAGGCGCTTCCCAGGCAGGGCAGTCACGCACAGCAGAGGTGCACCCAAAGCTGCTTTCTGGTGAGTTTTGTGGGGCCCCCTTCCCCTTCCATGCCCCCTGCCATCTTCCCTGGCCACTGCTGCTCTCTGCCCCCCTCCCCCCCCGTCTGAGTACCGAGGAGTTTTTCGAGTTTTTCGAGTCCTGGGACAGTGCCTTGGTTACTTGAAACTCGGCATACCCAAGCTGTGGACAGGGATACTAGAGGAAAACCCAAATAATCTGAGCCCTAGGTTACAGCCCTAGTTTATGGCTTTATTGGTCAAAACCAGCACCTTGAATTGGCCCTGGAAGGCTATAGGAAGCTAGTGTGGATCTTGGAGTGCTTGTGTAATGTGTTTCCAGTAGCCCACCCCATCAGGAGGTGGGCTGTCATGTTCTGCACCAGCTGTAGCCTTCAAACATTCCTCAAGGGCAGCCCAACATAGAGCACATTGCAGTAGTCAAGTCTTGAGATTACGAAGGTATGAACAACTGTTGCTAAGTGTGAGTCAGTAAGAAAAAATCACAGCCTTCTCACCAGATGGAGATGTTGAAAAGCACTCCTAGCTATCAATGCAAGCTGAGAATTCAGGCTCAGTGATGAGTCCAGGAGCATCCCAAGGCTGTGAACTTGAGTGAGTAAGGGAGTCCATCAATGATAGGTGTCCTTTTCATCCAAGTCACAGGGTGTACCCACATTCATACCTGAGTCTTGTCTGGACTAAGCCTCAGTTGATTATCCTATCCAGTCCCCTACTACAGACATGACCCCTATTGCATGAGGCCTGAGACTGCTGGGCCAGGGTCAGATGAAAAAGGGAACAATGAGCAATCACTCATCCCCACTCTCTGCAATCTCCCTGCCAGAAGTGAGCAGAACCACTCAAGAACAGTTCTGCAAATGCCCACTAGGTCCCACAGTTGAATCACCAACACTTTATGGTCAGTGGTATCATTTCCCTTGATTGATATCTAGGCATAAGTCATTGATGGAGGCAACAGACAGCATCTTAGTACCACACTCTGGTCAGAAATCAGACTGGCAGAGATCTAGGAATCCATCCAATAGTGTCCAGATGCATCTGGAACTGGTGGGCAACAACCCACTCCACAACCTTACCCCCAAAAGGCAGGTTGAAGATGGGGCAGTAGTTGGCCAGGGAGTCAGCATGCAAGGTCAGTTTTTTGAGCAGGGGTTGGACAACTGCTGATTTAAGGCTGCATGGAAACCTGCCTTCCCAAAGTGAAGCACTGGCAACCCCAGAGAGTAAGGGACTTGGCTTTTTCCTGCTGGCTTTTGCCCACTAGGATGGACATGAGTCCAACTTGCAACTGGTCACTCGCATTTTTCCTAGCACACCCTCTGCATCAGCAGGTGATATCAGTTGAAACCAATCCATATAAATACAAGAAAATTGAGTCTCCCTTACCCCTGGTTCAGGCCGCTGTTAGAAAATAAATGAGGCTGCTGCCTCAGTTTACCCCAAACAGGATCGAAGGTTGCCAATTAACAAGCCAAAGTATGTGGGTACAACTCATTTTTATTGGATAGACACTTAACATCTGGACATGGCAGTGTATGTTACTAGTTGTGAACCCAACCTAGGATATCTTACGTGTCAGAGGCCACAGTCTGAGACACAAGCTGGTTCAGAGGAGAGAGGAGGAAGGGGGCCCAGCTGGACCGGGAGTCCCTGGATCTGATGGCATTTCGTCGAGCCTGCAAGACCTGGCTGTTCGCCCAGACCTTCGGAGGGGAGGGTGGGAGGGGAGGATAGGTTGGGGGTTTGGGGGGGAGGGGTTTATAGTAAAAGT
>QEPC01013222.1:361497-384354 GCA_003113815.1 Sphenodon punctatus
AAACAAAAATCCAGGCTGGGCAGGGTGGGTGGGGGGTGTCCCCCCTTCCACCCGCGCAGCCTGGACTCGGGGAGGTTTTTTTTTAAAAAAAACGTTTTTGCTGGGGCTTTACGTTTTTTTTACATTGCAGCCATTTTTAAATGGCTGCAATGTAAAAAAAATCCAGTACCCCAGAATCCAGTACCCGGTCCGGATTACCGGATCGAATCCGATAATGCCGGTACGCCCGGTACCGGCATTATCGGATACCGGATTTTACCGGTTTCCCGCCCCTACTATTCATTATGCTATCACTTGGAGCATAGCCACCAAGCTATTTTGGAGTTTTAGGGGGGTTTTAAGGAGTTGCTGCCAAGTTAGAAAGGGAGGCTCCCTCCTTTCTTACAAACCCCCTTTGTTTGTGTCAGGCCTCTTTTTGTGTTCTCAAAGATAGTGGCTGTCTGGGATTTGTTATTGTGGCCTTGAAGATACATTTTCTGCTGGTGTGTGATTTTTACAACTTTATTCTCATGGGCCTTATTGATTTGTGCCTCAGGTTGGCACAAATGCCTCGAGTTAGCCAAACTGAATTTTTACAGGCCTCATCCATCTTGTGTCTGGGTGATTTCAGACATTACGTGGTCCCGATTCACCACAGTGGATTCCCGGCGGGGGTGAACAGATTAACCACCCCCCGTGGTCAAAGAAAGGGTGATTTTAGACATTACGGGGCCCTTTGGCCTTGTACCGAAATTATCCTATTAATTCCCCGCCGGGGTGACCCCGTCACGCCATATCAGACGTGCCGGGGGATCCCCGCAGAGAATCTGGGAGGGGGCGGTGCCGCTCGGCGCAACGTGCGGCCGCATGGCCCTGCCCCCTCCATGCTCCCCGCTGCCCGCCCTCTGGGGAGACGGGTGGGCGGCGGGGCCAATGCGGCCGCCGCGTCGGGCTGGATTCGCCACGGCCCGGGGTCCCGTCGGTGATCCCGGGCCATGGCGCCCCACCAGATGAGACGCCGGGGTTCACCCCGGCATGGGATTGCATTCGACACATGGCGGCCTCTGGTCCCGCCGCTTCGGCCGCTCACATGTTGAATGCAATCCCATGCCGTGGTAACATCTGGGGGGAAACATCCGTTTCCCCCAACAGACGTTACGTGATCACAGCCACCACGCGGAATTGAGTGTGGTTGACTGTGATCTCGTAATGTCTGAAATCACCCAAAGTCCTGAACAGACATGACGGGACCGGGACCACGGCCCGGGGCAGCACAACAGACATTACGCCGATCCTGGGCTGGGCCGTGGTCAAAGCACCCGGAAGGCGCCGGGGTGGCTCGTCCCGGCTGCTGTCATGTGCCCTTTAAATCTCCCTCCCCGGTCTGTGTTGTTGCTAGTTGCCTGGCAGCAATGCTGTGTGCTTTGTCCCTGGCTGGGAAACATTGTCTTTGGTTCCGGCCGGTGGTTGCCGTTCAGACATTACTTTTTTTTGTTTCCCGTTGGGAATCTCTTTGACCACGCTTTCGGAGGTGGCCCGGGCCGGAGCTCCGGAAGCATGGTTGATTTTGACCCATTGTGGGTATTGACTGTGGTGAACATCTGGTGACCGCCGAACAGACATGCAGGGTGCTTTGGCCCTGCCGCGGAATTGACCATGGTTCACTGTGGTTAAGCGTGATCTCGTAATGTCTGAAATCACCCTCTGTGTCCATGGCCAATAATGCCTAATCAATACATAATACTGCAACCAAACCAGCAGCCCCAAAACCAAATATAAACAATTTTGTCTGTGAAATAGATGGCAAACTTGTCATAATTAGCAGAGCTAATATCTGACTCCAGGTAACGGCAACCTGGATTTACCAGACCACTCACCACCTAGAAGAACTCTGCTGGATGGCACTTTGCAGATGTTATGGCAGTGGAAAAGAAAGCTTTCTTCACCACTTTCACAGCCACGGTATAGTCACTCAAAAAAGATCTATGTTACATTCAGTTGCCTGCAGTGTGAGTTGAGTGCCACGTGTGGTCCAGTCCTCTACCCTTGTAGTGAATTAATAGGCTGGTTGAAGCATTATGCATTATAGAACCAAGAAAATATTGTATACATCTGTAACTACTGAAAGGATACTATGAGTTTCCTATGTGCTTTATAGTAATTTTAGTTTAAGAATATTGAAAATGCATATCATGAAAGACAGGCTGGCAAGAGGAGAAGGAAATAAGAGAAATATGCTGACAGGGATATATTCTTGTCATCTAGCAAGAACAGGACTAATAAAGAACTGACAGTTCCCAGAACTTAGAGACGCCTCAGAGAAAGGGGGCATGGGCAACCCATGGCCAAAGATCAGGCCTCCCATCTGGAGGAAGGGGTAGGCAGGATCCAACTGGTCAGTCAGGACAGGCCATAATAACAGTGACTAAGCAGAAAGTACCCCAAATCTGAATAGCCAATGGGAGAACTTTCCAGGCTTAGCACTGACAACCCCGCACTCTGGATAATCATAAGGCAGTCACTGGATAAAAAAGCCAGCCCTAGACAGGAAAGATGTCCTGCATGGTACCCTCCGACCAGCTACTTAGGTAACTGCCGGTTGATCAGTGCTTGACCCTTTCCAACGCTCTCAAAGGCTGTGAAAAACCAAGACTCCAGCAGCTAGGTTCCTCGATAGACCTCGATCGGGCCCCTGCCCTGCCTGTCCTCTCGAGACCAGACCTGAGATCTCTGATGTATAAGAAGACATATATATGTAACTGTGTATGTGTGCTTGCTGTTAGAATAGGTGAAGGCTACTGCTATATGCAAGTGTATTAATGCTTTATTCCCAGTTCTTTCTATATGATATAGTAATAAACATATGTCTATTTAAGGGGCTTGTGGTTTGTTTCATAGTGCTACAGCCAAGATCCCAGAATTGGGAACTGCCTACTGGGGGTTTAAGTCCTGCTCCTAGTTAGGAAATATAGAGAACTGTTCCAATTCATTATACCCTCACACTTCAGCTGCCTCAGGTCCTCATATACCATGGGAATCTGGGTTACCAAAGTTGTGGAAGAGGACTTCTGTGTGCCATTGTGTCTGTGGCCAAGGACAACAGCTCAACAGAGTGACCATCAAGGTCAGAGAGTTGCTCCTCCAGAGAGTTCTGGAATCCAGTGAGTTCCATAAGTCTCTAAGGGTAGTAGACTAATCGAACTAATCCCCTAACTTGGTTATTTTTCGAAACCCTGGGTTGCTGTATCCACACCTTTATTGTAATTTTTTGTTTTAGATTGTTTATAATATAAATGATGATGCATTCAACTTTAAATATTGTATATTTGTTTAATCAAAAACAGGCTCTAGCGATGGGGAGAACATACATCTTTCATCACTGGAATCAATTTGATATATTAATAATAACTATTGGAATAATAGATGTCATGATTATTAATCTTTTTAAGACTCTTCACCCAACATACCATATGATTAATACTATCAGAGTATTACGAATTATTCGACTTATTCGAATTCTGCGTCTTTTGAAGGTAAAAATACAGACTTTTAAAATAATTTTCAAGAATGAACTGTAAAAATGTTTAGTGTTTTACTTACATTTATTTAAACCTATTTTTCCATGAACATTTTCAAAACTATAATATTTTCATTTCAAGGTATTTGAAATTGAAATATTTGTTCTGACTTTATATTTCTTGAAACAAAAATGTTTTGTTAAATTTCACTTTCCACAAACAAACAAAAATTAAACTGAAAAAATCTGATGAAAATTTTGTAGACTTAAGTTGTTTTTTCTTGTTTTTTTACAAAATAATATTTTCCAGGAAAGGTATCAAGTCTACAAAAATGTAATGTTGCATTTAAAGAGATTCATTTTTATTTTTTTTAACCAACTCTAATTGTATGGTTGGTAAAATAAATTACAAAGTAGAATCTCAAGTTTTATTGTGTAACCTCTGTGTTCCTCTTCCTTGGTGTGACATTCTACAGCATGCACTGCTAGGAAGAGCACTGAAGTGTATATAGTGCTTACAGAGATATGATATGCATAATTTTTCTTCAAGGAGCTCTACGATTCTCACTTATGACGTTAACCCCGCGGCTCAGAAGTCAACTGGAACACTTAATTGCATCAGCAGTTACTAGGCACTGTATAGAACAGTAGAAGGAAGCAAGACTCTCACCAACTCCCCTCCCCACCCACCCCGACTCTTCTCAGTGTTGACTTTTTCTTCTCATGAGAGGAGAGGCGATGAAAAGAAGAGGTGGAACCTCCGTGCCTCAGTTCCTTCTAAACACCTCTGCTAAAAAGGCAGGAAAGTTCCAAGCTTAGTTCTAAGCTTTCCATCGGGGAAGGGGGGGAAGATCTTACTTAGCTAGTTAGTTAATCCTTTTGTTTAGTTAGATAGGAGCTAGGTTCACTAGTCGGGCTTCAAGTGATGCCTTCTCTGTCTCGCAACCCTATTAACACAATAAACATGTAGGCTGGTTCAGTGAAGGGCATGATACAAAAAACTGCAGAGCTTGCGCTGCCCTATCGTCCAGAGACAGGAAGAACATAATTGTCAGAGGAACATCCTCACCAAAAAGGTCTTACAAGGAGGTGAAAAGGGTCCAACATGGCTTAGAGATTATACTCAGGTAGTGGACCTGCTTTATCTGGCATCTTTAGAAATGCACACTACTCCATGCTCCAACCCTGCCTCTGATCTCAGGCTCAAGTTCTCCAAGTGGCACCATGCCTGTCAGCACCACTTCTGGCACCAATCTGGGCTTAGAAGAGGTGATTGAGCAAGAAGAGCTCCCTAGGGCTTCCCCTCTACTTGAGGGGTTGCCTTAGGACAGCCACCTCAGAAGAGAGAAAGGAGAGTAAGAATACTTTCTTGCTCCTCAGACTCACAGCCGGAGCCGACTCCATCATGACCGGTAACCTTCCTGACACATGAGACAGTCTTCTTGGAGGATGAATAGGCACCAAACAGCATCAGACCACTCCCCCATAAGAAGCCACTCCCAATCACCTTACCTTACCAGAATACCTCCACATTGTTCACATCAGAGGTCTTGTTCCCCATGCCTCCAGCCCTCTTGGCACCAGGTGGTACTGAGCTCTCAGTATGGCTTCCATTCCATTCATGTTCCCCTTCATATGATGCCAGGGGTTATTCACCATGTAGCTGCTGTCTTCCTCCTCGTCACTGGAGAGAACATTCTGCTCATTACAGGGGCAGATACCGTTATGAGCAGGACTACCATTTGGGCTCACATACTCCTGTCCAGCATGGATGACACCGTGAGTGGACAAGATCTCGTTCAATTTGACCTTGCTACCAAGAGTACAGACACAATTCCAGGGAGAAGGATTATTTATTTATTTATTTATTTATTTTGTAGATTTTTATCCCGCCCCATCCTGCCACGCAGCTCGGGGCGGCTAACAACAGTCATAAAACAGTTAAGAACAATTTAAAATATAAATATAAAATATCTCAATAAAACAGGGTAAAAAGGACAGTGATAAATAAATAAACGGGCGGGAGATTAAAAACTACCCCCCCCAACCTCCCTCCCAAAGGCCTGGGCAAACAGCCAGGTCTTACAGTTCCGCCGAAATGTTAAAAGGCTTGGGGCCAGGCGAGCTTCCTCCGGAAGGGAGTTCCACAGCCGCGGCCCCACCACCGAGAATGCCCGCTTCATCGTGGCCCCCCGCTTCACGCGGGGGACCTCCAAGAGGGCACCCCCGGCGGACCGCAGGAGCCGTTCCGGGGCGCGAAGGGCGAGGCGGTCCCTAAGGTAAGAGGGGCCAAGGCCGTATAGGGCTTTATAGATCATAACTAGGACCTTGAACTTGGCCCGGCACACTATAGGCAGCCAGTGCAGCGCTCGGAGCACCGGTGTAATGTGCTCCCGACGGCCCGTCCCCGTAAGAAGACGAGCCGCCGCATTCTGCACCAGCTGCAGCCTCCGGGCCAAGAACAAGGGAAGCCCCACGTAGAGCGCGTTGCAGTAGTCGAGCCGCGAGGTGACGAAGGCATGGATGAGGGAGGCCAGGTCCGGGCCAGAGACATACGGACGCAGCCTACGTACCAGATAAAGCTGGCGGAAGGCAGCCTTAGCGACTGCCTCCACCTGCCGCTCCAGCCGCAGGTCTGCGTCCAATATGACCCCCAGACTCCGGACCTGCTGAGCTACAGGGGGGCAAACCCCCCCAACCAGGGGGGCCACCACCCCCTTCGCCCTCCCCACCACCATCACCTCCGTCTTATCTGGGTTGAGCTTCAGTCTGCTCCGCCGCATCCAATCCGCCACGGCCTCCAAACATTGGGATAGCACCGAGACAGCAGGGTCTGGGTCAGTAGAAAACGAGAGGTACAGCTGAGTATCATCAGCATACTGGTGACATCGCACCCCGAACCCTCTCACGACCTCCCCCAAGGGCTGCATATAGATGTTAAATAATAATGGAGACAAGATCGATCCCTGCGGAACGCCACACGGTAAGGCGCGGGGGCTCGATGTTTCCTCCCCCAACACCACCCGCTGGCTCCTCCCCGAGAGGAATGAACGGAACCATTCAAGAACAGTCCCGTCCAGACCCCCCCGGTCACGCAGTCGTCTCAACAGCAGCCCATGGTCCACGGTGTCAAAAGCGGCCGAGAGATCGAGCAGGATGAGAAATGTCGAACATCCCGCATCCATCTCCCGGCGGAGGTCGTCCACCAAGGCCACCAACGCCGTCTCGGTGCCATAGCCGGGGCGGAACCCAGATTGAAAAGGGTCAAGGAGCCCGATATTATCTAGATGACCCTGGAGCTGGAGCGCCACTGCCCGCTCAATAACCTTCCCTAAAAAGGGAAGGTTAGAGACAGGTCGGTAGCTGGCGAGCGCGTCTACGTCCAACGATGGTTTTTTCAGCAGGGGGCGCACCACAGCCTCTTTTAAGCAAGGCGACAACCTCCCCTGCCGAAGGGACGCATTCACCACCCTCGCCAGCACCGTCCCCAACGTCTCCCCGGAAGCTTTTATTAACCAGGACGGGCATGGATCTAGTTGACAACACGTGGCCCTCACAGACCCCAGGACATCCACCACATCGGCTGGCGTCACTTCCTGAAACTCACCCCATAAAGATGGACCAGACGGACCCTCCGCCCCCCCGCGCTCTTCCCCTACTGCTATCAACCCAGCGTCGAAATCGGCCTGAATCCGAGCGATCTTGTCTGCGAAGTAGATGACAAACTCCTCACAGCGGGCAGAAACCCAGAACACCAACCCCAGTACTAGCTCCACCACAGCCACATGATCTTGTCCTTGCACCATCCCTACCAACTCAGCCTCCTGGGCCCATTTCTCCTTCATTCATAGAGTAAATGAGTCTGCTGCCTGCTCTGTCAGCACCTGCTCTGTCAGTACCTGCTGTGCATATTCAGCTGGATCCCCCTGTTGTGCCTCTCATTCTATCATCAACACTCCCCTCGGGGATGTCTTTCCTCCAGTCCTTACTGGGGCAACCTACTGCACCCTCCTCAATGCCCAACCAGCCGGCTGTTCCTCACTCTGACCCAGACACTGGAACGGATGCTTCCACTTTCTCCTCCCCCCCACTCCTCGACTTGGATGAAACAGTGGATCTCCCCATCTAGCGATCTGGTCTCTGACCCATTGGCAATGCTAGACACAAAGTACACTAAGGCTTCCAGGTCATGCTTCGAAGGCTCATTAATGCCGTGTCTCAAGTCCCTAAGAGAATTGCTAAAAAAGCACTATCTGGCCTAGTCTTTGGATTTGGTGGGGGTGAAACCAGATACATTACACTCCCTGTTTTCAAGGAATTAATAGAGCCATTGGGAACTGTTTGGGAGAACCTCTCTTCCTCTAGACCTACTAACAAGGTGACAGGTGCCCTTTACATCATTCCCCAAGATGGCCCAGCTATGTTCTTAAAGCATCCCTCCCCCATCTCACTAGTAACAGCAGCAGCTTCCCAGCACTCATCCAGACATCTCCAGCCGATCATGAATGGAGGAGGCTAGATATCCTTGGTCGAAAAGCTTTCATCTCAACCACACTGTTCCTGAGAGCAGCCAGTTTTTCTTCAAGTGAGGCTCCGTGTACTCACATCATTGGGAGCTGCACCTGTGCAGATTAACTCAGGAAGCTTCTCAAAGCAGGTTTCTGCCATGCTTTCTGCCCCTCCCTCGTATCTCACATTGCTGTGAGGCTATAAATATTAGATTTTATTTTATTTATTTATAAATATTTATTAGCCGTACCCTCATGCCTATGGCATCTCGGGGCGGCTGACAACATCAAAACACACAATAATAAAATTCTATAAAAAATCAATTTAAAAATACACAGCCCCATCAACAAATATAAAATCTCTTAAGGGAAATAGAAGGGAAAGAGCACAAATCACCTCAGTTCCTTCCAACTTCCACAGCTTGGCAGCTGCCTCAAAAAAGGGAGGCATTAAAAAGTGTATTAGGTGCCCTACCTTGATACCGCTTATCGACCCACATGATGAATGTTTTAATGTTTGGTCTGCCTCGGAGAGGCGCATAAACCAAATGGCTGCCCAGCTTGTGCCAGTCTCTCAGGAAGAGCAATAAAGGATTGGAGGATGCATGTCCAATTCCATCTGACAAAAAGAATGCACCAGGAGATCTCCCAAAAACTTCTCCCAGATCCCACACAGTTCAAACACAGAAACCTAATTCAGCTCTGTCCACCTAATGCACCACCAAGAATGGAAGTGGAGAGAATCTCTCTCCACAACTCCCAACAGACACCTACTTTAGTCCCAGCAACACCTTCAGCCACCTCAAAGAGTTCTCTGAGGAGATCACCCATGTTCTCTCCACACTCATCCTATCTGGATAATGATGAATCCTGACAAACCTCACCAACTCAGTTTCTGCAATACTCTCACCTACTTCCACTTGTCTGCACCAATCATTATCACACTACACCAGCACTTGATCTAGATCGCACGCTCCAAGGCTGTAAAGTCTGGGGGCTCAATTCATCCAGAGGAAGAAGATATGGATTGCTCAAAATCATCCCCATGGAGTGAATGAATAAAAGTCATACAACTTTTCATAGGAGTGAAAAGCATGGAGTGAGGTAACAGTCAGGCAATTGACGTTAAACTGACTAGTGATGACTCTTGCTGGCTTTCTGAGGCAATTGAGTAATTGACATGAAACTGACTAGGGCTTAAAGTCTTTGTGACAGAGCTGGCTACTGATAAAGTTACATGATTTTAAAAAGCCGAGTCACATAACTTTCCTTATGCTGTTTTTTCTAACACCACGAATGGCGGTCATCGGCTGCTCAAATGCACAAGGACCAGCCAGCAGAACGGACTTTTTCATGTTTAATAACTCATTTTTGGCTGCACCTACACCAGTACTTGATCTAGATCTCATCCTCCAAGGCTGCAGACCCAAAAACCCAGCTCAACAGTAGCTGGGGGGTGGGGTGGGGCTGGTACAAGGGATTGTGGGAAGGATAGGAGATCTCTGTCCCTGCCCTGTGTCCCCCTCACTCTGCCCGCCCCCATTTCTCCTTGGCAGAGCTGCCATCAGTGGAGTAATTTTGGTTCAATGTTTGGCTGTGGAGGGGGACATCGTGGCATAGACTATGGAGGGGCTGATGGGCCCCGGCCCCACTGGGATTTCCCAGGGGTGTGTGCGCCCCCCATGAGCTGAATCATCAGGGCCAGCTTCCCCTCCTTCCCCCCGGCTGCATTGGATGGGAGGGGCTGCCAGTTGCCACTTCCCCCCCCTTCCCAGTCTGGGAAATGAAACCTGGCGGGCGGTGGCACTGGGGCAGCTTCTTGCAGCATGCTCTTCATCCGCTCCTACGTTCTGGCCACTTCCTGGCACCTCCCAACACAGCCTTCCGGAGTGACATGTCCAAATGTGCTTGTGTACTTGTGCTATTCCATTGATGTTCATGATCATGTAAGTGTGCAATTTGGGGGTTGGTTCCACCTACTGTTGGGCAGACATAGATGTGTTTGGCTCCACCCTCTAGGTTTGGGTCCACCCCAATCCGTCCTGGGAAAATGAAAAGTCTACACCCCATCATCATCCCCAGTGCAACTGTATGGTGCCCACAGTACAGCCCCCCTGCTGCTTCTGCCAAGAACCTGCCCCAGCCTCTCTTCCATCCTGCCCCTCTCAACCCCTTGGCAGCTTCCTTATCCTGGGGCTTGAACTTTCAGTGCAGAACAGCCCTGCCTGGCTGCGACTTCTCCCCTTCCTTCTGAGTGACATCAACGGCTGTTGGGGAAGGGGCAGCAGGGAGAGCCTGAGAAGCATTTCTATATGTTCATTTCCACCACCACCCGATCCTTTCTTGCAGCATCACACCTACAGTTACTCCCTTGTGCTGGGGAGGCAAAACACAGGCCTGACTCATTCTGCACAAGCAATACAGACTAATGAGGTAATTTGCATATATCTGCATATGATTTGCATGTAGCCCCAAGCATCCCTGTGTGGGGCTGGGGTAGAAGGCTAGAACTGCCCTACAAAGCTATGAACCTGCTGCCAATCTGAGGGGACGGGGGACTGCCCACCCAGTTTGTGTCCCAAGCCTGGAGTTCCTGCCTTCTGCCATAGTTCTGCATCTCCTTCCCTGTTCCCTGTTTGGATCCTGCCCCTCAAGATATGGATATGATATTTTAAATATGGATATGATGACTTTTAAATATGGATATAACTGTTAAAAACAGAGGGCAAAGATGGATATGACTTCCATGCTCCTGGTTTTCTCTTTCTATCCTTCCTTACTATGTATCCACATGTGAACATATCACATAACTGACATGTGTGATATCTTTTAACATTCTTATTACTATATTAATCACATCCAAAAAAACCTGCAAATTTTCTAAAACAAAAAACTTTACAGTTTACATTAACCATTAAAAGGCAGAACCTTTTCCAAAACAAAACACTTTCCTTTTCAAAACCATTTCACAAAATGCATTTTTCCCTAACTTAAACTCCAAAAAACATGAAAATTAATTACAATTAAAAAAACATTTAACATACATTACAACAAAAATTAAATGCCAAAAAGCACGGAAATTATTTACAGATTTTCTATTTATATTCCATAATTTACCGTCAACATTAATGTAATATATATACTTAATTCCTTACCATACATACTTACTCTTATTATTTATCACAAAACTATCACATTATTTCTTTATTATCATAATTTGATGACAATTTTTTCAAACTGCCTTAACTTCTGTCCTTTTGCGCAGAGTTGCCTTCTGTACAACCGATTGTATAAAGTTGTCTACGCTGACATTATCAACAGTTCATTGTATAACGTGTATACAATTTTTATACATGTAAACGACAGTGTTACGGCAGTTTGAAAAAATTGTTCATCATCGAATTAGGATAACAAAGAAATGATCAATAAAGAAATAATGTGATAGTGATAAATAATAAGGATAATTATGTATGATAAGGAATGAAGTATACATATATCAATGTTGATGGTTAATTATGGAATACTTTCCATGCTTTTTGGCATTTAATTTTTGTTATAATTTATGTTAAAAAAATTTAATTGTAATTGTAATTAATTTTAATATTTTTGGAGGACTGAGCATGTGCGAGCTGTAAAGCAGATGTGGGGAACGAGGCTCCCCTCCCAGGCCCGACCAAACTCGCTTTTTCAGCGCCGAGACGCGCAGCAACCAGCCCAAAAAAACCAACAAATGCCGGGGGTAAGTCAGGGGAAAAGAAAAACCGCAAACCAACCTAAAATAGAGAGGTTTTACCTGCGCGACAGAAACGGGGCCCAGCAGCACTCTCAGCCCAGCCTGGTGAATAAAATGGCTGACGCAATCTGCCAGACAGAGGGAGGCACAGACCCAGCAGTTAGCAGGGAACTGAAAGACTTAATGAAAGGCTTGAGGCAGGATTTGGGGGCCGCGGCACAAGCTAGAGAAAAGCTGGCAACTGAAGTTAATAAACTGCAGGTAACAACGGAGCTCAATATAAAAAAGCTGGAGGGTCTCTCGAAAAGAATGGAGACAGCTGAAACCAGAATGATTAGTTTAGAAGATCACTCCCTGGGGAATGAGGATCGGATAAGAAAAATGAAAGAGAAGGTAGATTTCTTGGAGGAAAAGACAGAGGATTTAGAAAATCATTCCAGGCGATCAAACCTCAGATTTACCGGCCTAGCAGAGGGATCAGAAAGGGGAGATGCTAAACAACTCATAAAAGAGTTACTACAGGAGCTCTTCCCAGAGGACCCAGAAATCCAGTAGGCCAGAATGGAGCGGGCACATAGAACAGCCAGACAAGCCCCAAAGGAGGGAGATTACCCACGCACTATCATTGTTAAGTTTCTGGAATATCAAATAAAAGAAAAAATTCTAAGACTGGCAAGGAGCAAGCAGAAACTGGAATTCAAGGGAAAGGCGATCAGAATCTTCCCAGACTATGCAGCAGCCACAGTATACAAGAGAAGGAAATGGGGGAAATTCTTCGCCATACTACACGACAAGAAACTGCAACCTCAACTAATGTTCCCAGCCAAGATAGCATTGCGTGGAAAGGGAAGAGAAAATTCTTCGCCGATCCCGAGGCCTTGGAAATATTTCTAAAAGACAGTAACCCAGCCTAAAGAAACAAGAGACCTGGAACAACAAATACCACGGAGTGGATGTGACAACGTGCAAGAAACAAAAACACAAGAGACTAACAAAAAGAGGGGAGGCAGAGGAGGGATGCCTTTACAAGGATGACAAAGGTTAAGGTTAAAATTAAGGACTAAAATGTTAATGCCCCTTTATGTGTTGACAAGTGTTATTGCTAATGCAGAAATTTAAACTAGAAGGTTAAGAATGGGACTGTTAACGCCCTTGTTTTAGGCATGACAGAAGCAACTGCAAAGCAGCAGGGTAAACCATTTGTTTGAGGGAGTAGATGTCATCCCTTTTTCATTTGAGCTGAGAGGTAACTGCTAAAGCAGTAAGCTAATTCAGCTGTTTAAGGGATGAGCTGCTGAGATGTGGACCCAGAGGGGCAGAAACCACTTGTTTGAGTGAGTAGATGTCATTCCCTTTTTCATTTTAGCTGGGAGGTAACTGCTGATGGCAGGAATTTAATCCAGCTGCTTAAAGGAGGAGTTGTTGAGTTGTGGACCCAGAATGGCAGAAACTTAAAGATTTTTAAGGTCCAGCCAGAAAGGTGGAGGGGGTACAAAGGTTTATTTGTTTAGAAATGCGAATATAACTGGGCAGAGGAAGACAACATGGAACTGCATTGAAATTAAGGGGAGTAAGGTTATTGAAAGAAGCAAGTATAAAAGCAGAGATGTAAAGCACTTGGGTAAGGGCTGGGTTATTAAGCCTATGAAGCCCATGTTCCATCTATGAGGAAAGCACCTGCAAAGGTGAAAACCTAAACCAGATGTTCAACAAAGGGTGAGGTCATTAAGGCCCTGGAAGAACTGAAGGAGGGGGGTAACAAGTCTGCTAAAGATGGCATAGTTCAGAAACACAAAAAGCTTAACTAAACAAGCGAGACACAAAAGTATAATTTAACTCTATGGAGGGAAAAGGAGGGAAACCCTGAACACAGGGACCTGGGAGGGGACCCAAAGAGGAGAGAGAGAGAGCAACCACGAAGCGTGCTCAGTTGCGAAAGGGGGGAGGGGAAAGGGAAAAGGGGGGGAAGGGGAGGAGGGCGGGGTTGGGGGTTTTGTTATAGGTCATCCTGGGACACAAACTAGAACTCAAACAACAAAACAGACACCAATAAGACACCAGATAGCTTTATTGAACATGCAAAGGAACAGTAAAACAAATGATGGACACTCTTAAAACATTAACGTGGAACGTAAGAGGCTTGAACGAGCCGGTTAAATGGCGGAGAGTCAAAGAATTAATATGGGAGGAACATTGTGACATTTTCTTCCTTCAGGAAACACATCTAGTAGAAAAAGACATATTCAGATTTCAGAACAAAAAATTTGGTCATCTATTCACTTCCTGCGCCCACAAAAAAAAGGCAGGAGTGCTGATTGGGATTAAGGCAGGTATAGATTTCAACCCAAACAAAATAAGGAAGGATAGAGAAGGGCGGTTCCTGATGGTAACAGGCACCCTAAAAGGAGAGAAGGTCTCTCTGGTAAACCTCTATGCCCCCAATGAAGATACCCTGGCATTTTTACACAAAAGTATAAAAGACATAAAGGGGAATCTGGAAGGCAAACTCTTTATACAAGGGGACCTTAACTCCCCGATAACATGGAGGGATCATTCAAACAATAAACCGCTAAAAGGATGGCAGAGCAAAGTTGAGCAATGGGTCACCGATCACGGATTGATAGATGTCTGGAGGAAATTGAACCGTACACAGAGGGAATACACACATTATTCGATACCACACAAGGTATTCACAAAAATAGACCATTCGCTCACTTTAAGTGAGGAACTTAGAAACTGCAGCAAAGCATATATAAAACATCAGGCTATTTCGGATCATCAGAGACTAATCTCAGTTTTTGCCTGGGGGCAAAAAGGTCCAGCCCAGGGCAAGGAAATCTGGCAGATGGATAGGAGCCTGCTGCAGAATAATTTTTTCTGCACCCAAATACAGCAAGGCCTCAAAGAATATTTTGAATTAAATGAAGGCTCAGTGAATTCACGGAATACCTTGTGGGAGGCGGCAAAGGCGGAAATGAGGGGCAACATAATTTCAGTGGGGGCAGCAGTTAAAAAGAGAAACAGAGAAGTACTAAAAGATTTATATCAACAACTGATAATAGCGGAATCTGACCAAAAACAAAACCCATCAATGAAAGGTCATAAGCAACTGCTAAAAATAAAAGAGGCCATAAACACAGAAGAAGTAAATAAAACAATAAGAAAGTTAAAAATAATTAGAGCCAAACACTTTGAACAAAATAACAAGTCTGGCAAAATTTTGGCCCGTCTGACCAAGAAAGTAAGCATTCAACATAATATTAAGGAGATAGATAAATCAGAGGGTGCCGCAACAACAGAGCCGGCGGAAATACAAAATGAATTCAAAATTTTTTATGAAGAGATATATACTACCACTAACCCCCAATTAAGTGAAATCAACAGATGCCTAGGAAAATATGAGATCCCAAAACTAAATAGGGCCCAACAAAGTTTCTTAGATGCCCCGATAGAAATAGAAGAGGTAGTAAAAGTGGTAAAACACCTCCCAAAAAATAAAGCGGTGGGCCCTGATGGAATACCAACTGAATTCTACCAAAGTTTTGCTAATGAACTGGCATTCCCACTGACTGAAGTCTTTAATCAGGCCATAAAGGAAGGATCTTTGCCGTCCTCCTTTTATGAAGCTAGGATAGTAGTGATTCTTAAATCAGGAAGAGACCCAAAAAAGTGTGGGAGTTATAGGTCGATCTCACTGCTGAACAGTGATTATAAGATATTCTCAAAGTGCTTAGCCAACCGTCTAGCAGCAATTGCAGGACATCTGATACACAGAGACCAAGTAGGATTCATCCCAAGGTGGTTGGGAATGAATAACATAAGAAAAGCAGTTAATATCATACATATCCTACAGACCACCAGGGCCCTGCTATAGTTTTATCGACCGACGGGGACAAGGCTTTTGACAGGGCGGAACCGACATTTTTATTCCAGATTATGAGGAAAATGGGTGTAGGGCTAAGGTTTTTAACCTGGACTAGAATTATATATAAAAATCCAACGTCCAGGCTGCAAATTAATCATACCATCACAGAGCCATTCAAGTTGACTAGAGGAACCAGACAAGGGTGTCCTCTTTCACCGCTGTTGTTTAATCTGGTAATGGAAGGCCTTGCCATAGCAATTCGACAGGAAAACCAAATCAAAGCAATAACAATAGGTAAAACACAACAGAAGTTGGCGCTATATGCGGACGATATGCTGTTGTTCATCAGTGAGCCCCAGACCTCCCTCCCAGTATTGACCAACCTAATAGAGGAATTCGGCAACTTAGCGGGATACTGGATTAACTTTGAGAAATCCCATGCATTTATATTCAAAGGAAATAGGGAAAAGGGAAAAATGACAAAAGAAGAAATCCCATTTCAAGTACAAGAAAAGGAAATCAAATATTTAGGGATTAACCTAACCAAAAATCTTAAAAATCTATATACCAGTAACTTCCCACAAATATTGAACAAAGTAACCAAAGAAATAGAGGAGTGGAAAAATTTGGCCTGTAGCTGGATGGGAAAGGTGAACTTATTCAAAATGGTGGCGCTGCCAAAGTTGCTGTACCCTATGATGGCGTTGCCCATAGAACTGCCTGAATCTCTATTTAGAGATATTGACAAATTAATGGCTAGGGTGATATGGACCGATAAAAAGCCCAGAATAAATAGAGAGACACTGTTCAGGACAAGGGAAGCGGGAGGACTGAACCTCCCAGATTTTAGGCTGTACCACAAAGCAGCCTTCTTAAGCGCTCTGCAACCATGGTATCACCAATCAGAACAACAAGATTGGGTAAGGATGGAGGGACATGTGCTAGGGATAGATACTTTTGCGCAGTATTTGGCAGATGAAGGATTGATAGATGGGAAAAGATGGAAGGAACACCCCTTTGCAGGAATAGCTTGGAAATACTGGTTGCAGGTAGTAAAGAAAGCTAACAACAAAAGGAATATGTCCCCTTATACCCCGATTAATCTGTGGAGGTTCAGAGAACACCGAATAGCGGAAAAACTTAGAAGGGCAATACAGAGGAAACAGATTAAGAGAGTGGGACAGCTATTTAAGGAAGGGGAAATGCTTTCCAAAGACGAGCTAGAAGTGTTATTGCAGGAGGGAATTGATCCTTTCCAATTCAATCAGCTAAGCAGCGCCCTCACGTGACAAGAAGCAGTCGAAGAATATGGCAGAACACCCCTCAACATGGAAAGGGTGCTGTTCGAAAGAGACAGTAACAGGGGCAGGTTAGGGAGAATATATAAAGCACTAAAAGAAGTATGGTACAAAAAAAATTATGGCTTCATCAGGGCCTGGGAAAGAGAACTGGGCAAAGAATTCACAGAACAACAAGAAAAAGAGATACTAGGGCATTTCGACAGCTGTGCAGCATCCTTAGAAGCCAGAGAGCCCCAAGTAAAACTGACGCTGAGATATTATCTGACCCCTTCCCAGTTCAAGCATATCGACAAAACAAGCTCCAGGAAATGTTGGCCGGGGTGTGAGAAACATTACATTGTTGGTGGGAATGCGAAAAGGTCCAAGACCTATGGAGGGCAGTGTGGGTTAACATGGAAGCAATGGCAGGATTCATCATCCCATTTCGTCCTGAAACGGCGTTGTTGGGGATATACCCCAACAGCGAGGCGCTTAAGAAAATAAAACCCCAATGCATAATATTTTGCCTAGTGGCAATCAATGTAATTGCTAGAAACTGGAAAACAGATAAAAACATCAAAGAAGGGGAATGGTTAAATAGATTATGGTTTATTTTCTCAATGGAACAACTACTAGCAAAATTACATGACAAAATGGACAAATTACACAGTAGATGGAGACAATGCCTACAGCAGATGCAGGACAAGCCTCTTACAGAGGATGAAAGAGCGTACATGTTTGATTATTACATCTGAAATAGAAAATGAAAAGTCTGTCAATGGAACGATACGCAGGAATAATGTTCCCAAATTATGTTGATGACCTATTAAAGTTGGAGTAGCACTCACTATGGTTAGCAGCTGAGTGAATGTTACTGTTAATGTTAAAGGGGTAGGTTTAACTAAGCTAGAAAGCATAACATCTGCATGTATAGTGTTGAATATATGAGTTGATACATGTTAAAATATAGTGTAAATGGAATGTAATCACTTTATGCTGAAAATTCAATAAAAATATTCATAAATTTTAAAAATATTTTTGGAGTTTAAGTTAGGGGGAAATGTATTTTGTGAAATGGTTTTGAAAAGGAAAGTTTTTTGTTTTGGAAACAGTTCTGCCTTTAACAGTTTTTTAAACTGTAAAGTTTTTTGTTTTAGAAAATTAATTTTCAAATATCTATTTTAACACCTACTCGGTGCATTTGCTTCATAGGTGCAGATCTTGACCCCAGACAACAAAAAGTGTTCCTTCCACTCAAAAAGTTCCAGATCCTTTGGAGCTATATTGCCACCCTTCAAGACTGGCCATGTCAGACAGTTTGTTTTTCCTCTGAACCGTTGGACATACAGGCTCTACTGCTCTAGTAGTATGATATGCAAAACTGCACGAGGCCCCTCCAACATTGGTTCACCTAGGTATATGTATCTTCACAAGACCCCCTCAACAAACACCTTACTATCCTTCCATCCATACTTCACACGCTACTTTTGTGGACAGAGGAGGAGATTTTGTTACAGGGGATGCCCTTCCTCCAGTGCTCCCTAGAGGTCTTTATCACCACCGATGCCTCAGTGAGTGCTCATTACAACAACCAGAATGGGGTGCTCATTACAACATAGATAAAGCTGTCTCAGGAACACTTGTTTCAAAGCTCCTGGAGAAGGCTGTCTATATGTACTGTCTTGATTTCCTCTCTTCAAATTCCCACCTTGACCCGCTTCAATTGGGCTTTCATCCTCTCCACTCGACTTGAGACCACCCTCCCCAAAATCAGCAATGACCATCTCTTAACTAAGTCTAAGGGTCTCCGCTACATTCTTGTGCTCCACAATCTCTCTGCCACCTTTGACACTGTTGACCATGGCCTTATCCTGGATTGTTTATGCTTCCTTGTTTTCTGGGACTCTCTTCTTGACTGGTTCTCTTCATCTCTCTCAAACCTCTCCTTCAACATTTCTCTTGCTGGTACCTCCTCTACATCTTATCCCCTCTCGGTGGGAGTTCTCCACGGCTCTGTCTTGGGCCCTCTTCTCCCTTTACACTCTTTCTCTGGATAAACTCATTGAAACCCACAGCTTCCAGTATCACCTGTATGCTGACAACATGCAAATCTATCTCTCCGCTCCCATGCTCTCCTCCTCCATCCAGTCCCATATTGCTGGCTGTCATGCTGACATCTCTGCCTGGATGTCTCTCTGCCAACTCTAGCTGAATATGGCCAAGACTGAATTCTTAGTCTTCCCACCACAATGTTCCCCTCCTACTTCCCTCTCAATTTCCATTGAGGGAGTCACCATCCAACCAGTCCCTCAGGCACATAGCCTGGGATGCATCTTTGACTCCTCTCTCTCCTTTATGCCTCAGATTCAGTCTGTTGCTAAATCCTGTTGCATCGCTCTGTATAATGCTAAAATTTGGCCCTGCCTTACTGTTACCACTGAAAAAATCCTAGTCCATGCTCTAGTTATCTCTTGCCTTTACTACTGCAATTTCCTCCTTACTGGCATCCCCTGTTCTGCTCTCACCCTCCTCATCTCCATTCAGTGCTCCACCTTGTGCATCATTTTGACCTCGTTCAGTGGCCCCTCCTGTCCACCGTACACTGGCTCCCTTTATGTGAATGCATTAAGCACAAGCTTCTGGTCTTCTCCTTCAAGGCTCTTCATGGCCTTGTTCCTCCATATTTCTCCAATCTTGTATCCCACCACACTCCTGCCCGGGAACTTCGCTCCTCCTCTGCCCCCACCCTCGCTTGCTCATGATCTCCTTGCTCCTCTAAATGTCTTCACTCCTTCTCTCTTGCCACCTCTCATACCTGGAACTCCCTCCCTGGATAAGTTTGCTCTACTCCCTCCCAACTTTCAAATCCCTCCTGAAAACCTACCTCTTCCATCAGACCTTCCCTATCCTAAGTGAAATTGCACCCTCTTCCCCCTCACTCAGAATCTAGTTTCCCAGAACTAAGTGAAGCATGTGCACCTGCAATTTCTCAACCTCATGAATGTACTCTTGTCTCTCCTCATGTTCACCTCTCCCTTGTCTCTTAGATTGTAAGTCCCCTGGGGGTAGGAACTTGTCTATGACTATTGATTGTACGGCACCAAGTACATTGCTAGCAGTATATTAAGAAGGAGGAGGAGGAGGAGCCGCCGCCACTGCCACCGCCACCGCCATACTGGGTCAAACCAATGGTCCATCAAGCCCAGCACCTGTCTTTGACAGTGGCCAATCTCAGTCACTTGGAGGAAGTACCTAACAGGTCACTATGGGGTGATCCATTCCCTGTTGTTCACTCCCAGCTCCCGACAGTAAGAGATTACATTCCCCAAACCTACCTGGCTAATAGCTGCTAATGGACCTATCCTCCAGAAACTTGTCCAACCCTTTCTTAAACCCAGTTATACTACTGGCCTTGACCACATTCTCTGGCAACAAATTCCACAACTTAATTGTGCGTTGAGTGAAAAAATACTTCCTTTTATTTGTTTTAAATCTGCTACCCGTTAATTTCATGGAGTGTCCCCTAGTCCTATTACTATCTGAGAGGGTAAATAACGGTTCCCTATTAACGTGTTCCACACCTCTCATGATTTTATAAACTTCTATCATATTCCCTTTCAGTCATCTTATCTCCAAGCTAAAGAGATGTAGGGTCCAGATTTTATAAGCATTATGGTTTTTAATGCTTCCTTTGTACTAGTCCAATTTGGATGCAATTTGGATATAGTATACCCCTAACAAAAGGGATCATCTTGCCAAGTGTCAGAAAGATTAGATAACAGGTCCAGATTCTATAGTCAATTTGTTTTGTGGTTTGCACACACATTTTGAGCTGTAGAAACTTGGTTTTCCATCCAATATGGATGACATTTGGACTCTGTGTACCTCTCATGTAAGGGATCATCCCTTCCAAATTTCAGAAAGATTGGGAGACCTAATTTTGTAAGCAATTGAAGGTTTGTGATTTTAACAGAAGTCGTGCAAATACAAGTCCTGAAAATTTTGGGGAAAAACCTAAAATTTCAGGACATAATAGAGACTTCAGACAGCAAGGCAGAGGGAACGGGGAAGTATCCCAGCAATCAAGAGACATGATTGACGCATCCAGGCTGACTAACTGGTATCCCAAACACACCCTACAGCACTGTGACAGAGGACATAAGAGAATATCTTATTGGCTTTTTCCTAAGCAGATGCTTCCAACTTCCCAGTAACAAGCAGGGGGCCTTGGGGTGGGTACAGCACAGAATCAGGATACATGATTGACATTTCTGATGACCACTTGGCATAATGAACTCACTTTGTACCACTGTGACAAACGTAAGAGAATTGCTGGTATAGACTCATTTTTGGAGATGCTTCCCAGGCTTCCAACTTGCCAGTACCCACTAACTGCAAGAGGTTTGGGGGTGGGCACTGTGGAGCAAATATAAGCTTCTGCCAAACTGCACAGCCCACCATGGCTAGATCTTGTGTGGCTCGTAGGCTGGTTCAGTGCTCTGTGTGTGTGACTGACTGTACTATAGTCTTCAGCCTAACTGCAAGTGATCAAAAAAAGAACTGCACCTACTCTCCTCCATGTATGACCCCACAGATTTTGGGGTGCCAATGACTGACGCCTGTGCCAGTGTCTCTGGCACCTGCTCCTTCTCTACTTTGACCACCTTCTCATGTCTTCTTCATTCTCTGTACAAATGCTCCAAAAAGCAGATGACTGCATCTAGTAAAATCTCTATAGTTTAAACAGAAGCAACACATGCAGGTGATGTAAGGAAATTTACAAATCCTGTTAAAATCATGAAATGATATTGCTTATCAAATTTGAACCATTTATCCAACCCTTCTGAAATTTGGCATGAATGCTCCCTTATGTTAGGGGAACAGCCTGCCCAAAAGGTCATCCAAATTGGATGGAAAACAAAGACGCTACACCTGGAAATGTGTGTACAAACCATGAAATGATTAAATTGCTAATAAAATCAGGATTCTTTATCCAGTCTCCCTGAAAGTTGGCAGGTATGATCCCTTTCAGGATGAGTACAATGGTTACACATTTCACCCAAATTGTGTAGAAAACAGACGTTACAGCTGCAAATGTGTGCATAAGCTACAAAATCCCAAGTGCTTGCAGAATTGGGACCTGTGGTCCAATCTTTTTGGAATTTGGCAGGAGTGATCCTCTGGATGAGGGGTACAATCAGTCCAAATGTGAAGCGAATTGGATGTACAATGAAGAAGCTATAGCCAGAAATCAATTTCCCATAGAAATCAATGGGGGGAAATGAATTTCAATAACAAAAACGAATGTATATATAATAAAATTACAAAATCTAAAACTATATAATAATGAAATAATAAAATTACCAATTCAGTAAGGGTCCCTGGTTCACACCCCTATTACTAAACCACAATAGGATACTGCCTCCTATCCCATTACTTTTTAATTTTCTCAAGAGTCTCTCATGAGGGACTTTATCAAATGCTTTCTGAAAATACAGATACACTATATCAGCCAGCTCCCCCTTATCCACATGCTTGTTCACACCAGGGGCAGCTGGTGGGTTTTGATGTTGGAGGGGCACTGGGGTAGTAAGGCCAGTGGGCCTAGGGGCAGAGCCTAGCCTAGGGGTGGAGCCAGGGATACGGTAGGCAGAGCCAGGGATATGGTAGGAGGAGCCAGGGCATAACCCCGAGCTGCGTTGCAGGAGGGGCGGGGTATAAATTTGTAAAATAAATAAATAAACCCAGCCAGAAGCAAGGAGTTCCCAGGATTAACATTGGATGGACATTACATTACTTAATCCAGCAACTTCAGTTAGGCAGGTTATATTCACCTCCTCCGCCAGGTTTAAAAGCAGGCAGATCACCAGACTAACAGTTACATCTCACGATTTCAAAACCTCAATAGAATCACGGGGCATTAAATACTATTTCCCCCTCACCCTCTGCTGCATGTGTGTTGGCGGGGGGGGGGG
>QEPC01013222.1:385168-399151 GCA_003113815.1 Sphenodon punctatus
CTTCCATCCCAGGCCCCCAGCCTCTGCTTCCCGAGTCACCACCACCACTCACCCCCCCTTCCCCAGTGCCTCTGCTCCCCAACCCACCCACCCCCACGCACGTTTATTCAACGTCGTCGGGGACTGGCTGCTGGCACCAGGCAGTTAGTTCACTGCGTTCAGTGGAGGTGCTTGGCGGCAAGATGTGCTGCGGCGCACATGCTCAACTGACTGAGTCAGTTCAAGCATGCGCGCTGCAGCACATCGCGCCGCCGAGCACCTCCACTGAACGCCCAGGTAAGGCTTTGCATTGAGCCCATAGGGCTCAATGCAAAGCTGCCGCTCAGGGAAATTTCATTTCCCAGCAGCGCACTTGGGCTGAACGCTCAGCCGCCCGGCTTGCATTCAGCCCAAGTTTCTCCCTTCTGGGACTCCAGACTCTGGAGTCCCAGAAGGAGTCCAGGCAGAGGCTAGCTCACTGACTGAGCGCTCTCTGTCTCTACCAGCGGCTGAAATTGACATCGGAGTGCTGCACTGCTCTGACTGCAAGCCAAGCTGCAGCAGTCAGAGCAGCGCGGCACTCAGATGTCAATTTCAGCCGCCAGCAGATACAGAGGCAGAGTGGCGTGCCCTGCCCCCGCTCTCCCCCGTCCCCGGTGCCACTGACAGTAGTGCTCAGAGCGCTACTGTCAGTGGCACCGGGGATGGGGGGAGAGCGGGGGCAGGGCACTGCCGCAGGTGCCCTCAGGCTAGGGTCGCCGCTGGTTCACACCCTCAAAAATTCCAATTGATTAGTGAGGCATGACTTCCCTTTGATAAATCCATGTTGTGTCTACTCCATTAACCAATGTTTATCAATATGCCCCATGATTATTTTTTTAATAATAGTTTCCACCAGGTTACTGCTGTGTTTATGCCAAGACCTACAGTCAAGCATTTTGAATAAATATTCATTTATTCATATTCATTCATTCAATAGGTTACAAATTAGCAGTAGTAGGTTGCAGTTTCATATTTGAGTTGCTTCAGAACTCCAGGGTGCAAACCATCATATTTCAGTGATTTGTTGCTATTTAGTTTGTCAATTTGTTCCTAGAACCTTTTCTAGAGTCAATTTGATCTGTGACAGCTCTACCAATTACCTACAAAGAACAGTTCCAGCGTGGGTATCTTCCCCAACATCCTCTGTCGTGAATATGGACACAAAGAACTCGTTCAGCTTCTCTGCAGTGGCCTTATCCCCCCTGAGCACCCCCTTTGCCCCCATGTCATTTAAAGACTCAACTGACTCTCTAGCAGGCCTCTTGTTTCTGATGTATTTTTTAAAGTTTTTATTAGTTTTTCCCTCTTTAGCAAGTCTCTCTTCAAATTCTCTCTTGGCCTGCTTTACTAACGTTTTACAACTAATTTGGTAGTGCTTATGCTCTTTCCTATTTTCTTCATTAGAACTAGCTTTCCATTTTTTAAAGGATGCCTTTTTGGCTCTGATAGCCTCCTTTTCCTCACCATTTAGCCATGCTGTCAGACTTTTGGTCCCCTTGCTGCCTTTTTTAACCTGTGGAATACATTTATTCTGGGCTTCTAAGATGGTGTTTTTAAATAGTCTCTCCACACCTCTTGCAGACATTTAATCCTCGCCTCTGCTCCTTTTAGTTTCCTTCTAAGTAATGTCATCCTTTTAGCATAGTCTCCCTTTTAAAGTTAAATGTTACTGTGGTAGTTTTATTTACCATTTTCCCTCCAGTAATTATCTGACATTTGATTATATTATTATCATTATTGCCAATCGGTTCCACCACTGTTACCCCTTGCACCAGGATCACTAAGTGGAGTGACTTAGGAATAGATCTAAAGTTGTTCCTCCTCTCGTTGGTTCCAGGACCAGCTGCTCCAAGAAGCAGTCATTTATGGCATCTAGAAACTACCTCCATTATATCATGCCTGGAGGAGACATTCACCCAGTCAATATTAGGATAATTGAAACCACCCATTATTATTGTGTTTCTGATTTTAGTAGCCTGTCTAATCTCCGCTAGCATTTCATAATCAGTCTCACCATTCTGGTCAGGGGGGTGATAGTATAGCCCCGCTGCTATATTATTATTATTTTTAAATTGAAATTATTTATAAATTTATTTAATTATTATTTAAATTTAATAATTATAACAAAAACAATAACAATAATAAATAGAAAAAGTGGTCTCTGGAACGCGTGGGAATACATACTACACATCACCTGCTAGAGCTCAGGGCAATTCACCTAGTAATGGAAACCTTTCTCCCACATATTCAAGACAGGACAATATAAATAGCCACCAACAACATGGTAGATAAACAGACAAGGGAGCACCCACTCCTGTCATCTCTGCTGAGAAGCAGTAAAACTCTGGAAATGGGCTATCCAATACAACATACATCCAGTACCACACACTTGGCAGGTCACTCAATTACCATCACAGATAACCTAAGCATGCACGTGGCGTTACACTACAAGTGGATGCTGAAGAGGTCAATGGCTCAATGGATATTCAGCATGTGGGTCTCGCTGCACATAGACCTGTTCACGACACAAGAAAACAAGCAGCGCCCCGATTCTGCAGCAGGGCAAGACACAAAAAAGGCTCAAATAAGCTATGCATTCCTCATACGGTGGGTGAAAGTCCTCGTCTGTGCCTTCCCACCCTTCCATCTAATCCAATGAGTCTTGCAAAAAAATCTTACAAGATTACACAACATGCATACTGATAGCACCTGATTGGCCCAGGCAACCCTGGTACACTCAGTTTTCACCCATAACCACAAGACAAAAGAGACTACCACTGATACATGATTGAGTCAGAGGAACAAGACTGTTCTCTGCCCTAAGCTGTCCTCCCTCCACCTAACAGCCTCGCTGATATGGCCCTAATACTATAGGACTTAGTTGTCTTACCTGGAGGCCTAGTGGAGATCCTTAAGAACACCCAGAAATCCTCGACAAACAGGACCTACGAAGCAAAATGGAAAAGATTCACCATCTGGACATCCACAGTGAAATTGCAACCAGAATCCACCACTGAAACACATACGGATTTACCTGGCACACTTGAAATTCCAGAGACTGGGACCATCTTCACTGAAAGTACACCTAGCTGCCATCTTGACCCACCATATGTCTATAGAGGGAAGGCCCCTTTCTTTCACCCTGTTCTGAAAAGATTCATGAGGAGTCCCCAATCTATGTCCTACCATCAGGGACCCATGCCCTCCATGGGACTTGAATTAAGTCCTTGGAAAACTCTTCCTACCACCTTTTGATACTCTAGCCACTTCTTTCCATCTGTTATCCATAAAGGTTCCTATATTAGTGGCCCTTACATCGGCAAGGAAGGTAGGGGAACTGGCAGCACTGCGTACATGTCCACCCTAGATGACTTTCAGTAAAGATAAAGTAACTCAGATTATATCCTTTCTTTAAACCCAAAGTTGTCTTAAAGTTCCACATGTCACAGGACATCATGCTCCAAGTATTTTTTTCCAAGACCCCACACAAATAAAGGGGAAATGACACTGTACAACCTAGGAGTGACGAGAGTGCTCTCCTTCTATATAGAAAAAAACAAAACTTTCAGGAAGGACAATTCTCTCTTTATTAGCTCTGGATGTCCTTCCATGGGTTCTAAGGTCACCTCCCAGACTATTTCATCCTGGTTAGTAGAGGGCATTTCATTATGTTTATCAAGGAACCTCCTACTGGCATTAAAGGCCACTCCACCAGGGCTAGGACAGCCTCGGTGACATGGTTCAGGAAGTTCCCAATCGAATAAATATGTAATGCCACTACATGGAGCTCGGAGCACACTTTTGTGAAACACTACATGCTCAATCTCTTGGTGTGCTCTGATGCTGGTTTTAGGAGAGCAGTTCTACAGTCCCTTTTTAACTAGACCTCAGCCTCCGCCCTGCAGGAACTACTGCTTTACACTCCCCAGGTGTGAGTGTACAGAACCCCACTCAAAGAAGAAACCAAGGTTACTTACCTGTAACCTTGGTTCTTCGACATGGACTCAGTCACTCACACCACCCACCCTCCTTCCCCTCTACATCAGAGCCCTAGTTAAAAAGTGGGATTACTCTGGTGTGGGGCTTGGAAGGAACAGAGATGATTCATGCTCTGCCGGTAGTATTTATAGCCTTATTACAAGCCTGCCAATGGTGTGAGACACAAGGGGGGAGGAGCAGAGAGAGCAACAGAAAACTGCTTTGAGAAGCTTCCCAAACTGATCTACGTAAGTGCAGCTCCCAACGGTGTGAGTGATGGAACCGATCTTGAAGAACCAAGGTTACAGGTAAATAACCTCAGTTTATCTATTGGCAATGTTTGGATACCAACATTGGCTCTGGTTGCAGGCTACCTGTACCTCCAATCCTGCACAGCTGACAGAGAGGGTATACAAGTGGCTCAGTTAAAGCTTACCTCCACTATGCACATTGTAGACTGCACAATAAGAAATGTGGCTTCAGCTGTGACTGTGCACAGACATGCGTGGCTCAGACCTATGGCTTTAACACCTGAAAACAAAATGAGAATCAAAGAACTCCCACTCGATGACATACACCTAAGTTTCAACATCCACAGACAAAACCCTCACTAAAATCAAGGAGACATGCCAGACTACCAGATCAGCAGTCGTAGTAAGATCAATCAAATGGAGGTACGACAGAGGGCAGCGTTCTCTGTCTTCCAGACTAGATGTCTCTCCCAGCAGCAGCAACAGTTTCATACCATTTTTACACCTTGACTCCCCGCCCTCCCCCCCCCCCCCCCCCCCCGGATGGCTTTGCCGGTGATCACCTGGTAGATGACAGAGTAGGGGAAATCTGCTCTGCAGTCTACTGGGTGATCGACAGCAAGGCCACGTTAGGGGGCGTTCGCACCCGATGAGCCCTGTGCATGTTTTGGCATCCAGATTCATTCCTGGAGCCAAAACATGCACAGAACATCAGGTGTGAAAGAGGTATCAGTCCTTCCCTCCTGCAAAAAGAAGGTTAATAGAATTCAGGCTAAAGAACCATTCACAGTCCAGCTTATCCACGGAGCGGAAAACCTGGTCTCAGATTTAGTGCTCCGCCTACTCACATCAACAATGGCGATCACCTTTTTGCCAGGCTTCACTCTTCATCCCATATCCAAAAGGATCCCTATATCGGAAGAATCCATATCCGATTTTCATTGGTGGACAAAACCACACCACGCTCTCAGGTGAGTTCTTTTCAAGCCACCATAGCCCACCATAGTACATCAGATACATCCCTTCTGGTTTGGGGAGCTCATATCAGGACTCCTACTGCCCATCTCACCTCAGGGAGAGAAGAATCAGAACTTCACATAAACATAATAGAGATACAGGCCATTCAATGGGCTTTATAATCTTTTACCCAACATAGCACTGGCTTGACTGTTCAAATCATGACAGACAGACGTCCACTATGTGGTATCTGAACCTTCAAGTTGGGGGTGCCAGGTCCCCAACTCTCTCTGCAGAGGCCAAAAAGATATGGAAGTGGTGTATCAAACACAAGGTCATTCCAATAGCAATCCACCTTGCAGGCAGCTCCAGTGTCATTGTTGAGAGGTCAGCAGGTTGGGCCTCGATCGCCAGAATGGAGCCTGCATCCAGAAGTGGCATGTCTATTCTTCAATAGATGGGGTCTCCCAGCAGTAGACCTCTTCACAACAGCAGAGAATGCCAAAGTACCCATCTACTGCAGCAGAGCAGGACACAAGCAACCCAGGTAGGTCAAAATAAGAAATCTCTATGATTGCTGCTTCCGTTGGGAGCAGGGCATTCGCTGAGATTCACGCAACGTGGAATCTTACTGGCTTTCCTGCTGTTTTTGCCATTTCCCGTTATTTTTCACAAGTTGAATGGGCCTGCCACAAGCCAGTCCCAAATCCCATGTGTGCCCTATGTGCACTCCTAGGTGCTACAGAGACTGCTGTAAAACTGTTGTAAAATTCCTGGAAAATGACCAAAAAAAAGTCCTGGAAAGTGATGGGGGAAAATGGAGGAAGTGCAGAATCACCAGAAACTGACAAAGTACTGACAGACACTCACAAGCATGCCTGAAAGGTTGGTATTTCCATTTGGAATGGGAATACCTGCTCTTGTCTCAGCCCTAAACCCGGGCTTCCTGTCAGACACCTTCTAGTGCCCTAGGACAGACATCTACTGTATGCCTTCCCACCTCTTGCCCGGATCCCAAACGTTATATACAAGGCACTGAAGGAAAGGGCATGATTGATTCTAATTAGGGCTGAAACTTGCTCTCATGTTTCTTGACAAGAATCATGGTTCTCAGCTTCTTCTGGCAACTGAGAACTAGCTGAGAACCAGCAGCATCTCAGTTGCATTCTCAAAAAATGCAAGGGAAAAAACAAAACAAAAAAAACTGTGCATGTGCAAAATGACCACCATGGCCGTTCTGCGCATACACAGCCCTTTTCCAAAATGGTGGTGCCAGCTTCACCACCATTTTAGAAAAGGGCACCATTTTGCGCATGTGTGGCAGCCATTTTGCACATGAACATACTGGCTGCCCTTTTCCAAAATGGTTATAATGCTGCCAAAACCATTTTGGAAAAGGGATGCACATGTGCAGAACAGCCTGGCAGCCATTTTGCCCATGCGCAGTAACAATTTAATTTTATTTTTATGAGTTATCTCATGAGATTTCATACTGGGGCTGAGATCTCAGCAAGATCTTGGTCCCCTCTTCTGAAAACAAAAAGGGCTTTTTTTCCAACCCTAATTCTAATACCACCAGCCTGGACCAGACAACCATGGTATGTAACACTGTTACTGATGCCGTCTCAGACCATCTTGCTGCCATCCCACAGGGACCTACTTTCATGTCAGAATGGGGAGATCCTACATCATGATTTGGAGTCTTGACACTTCTTTGCTTGGCTAATACTTCCTTAACACCAGGCCTTTCTTCTGAGGTAGCTGACATAATGCAAAACACAAGAAAGGAATCGATCAGATCCTCCTATGTAGCTAAGTGGAAAAGATTCACCATTTGGTCCTTAAGTCAGAACATCTCACTCTTTTCACTTACCATACTTACTTACCTATTTCCTACACCTGCGTGGCACAGATCTCTCCCCATCTTCTTGAAAAGGTACACCTAGTAGCAACTATTTTGGCACAGCTGCAGCCACTGCAGGGCAAGCAGATGTTCTCTCATCCTATAGTTAGAACCTTTTGGAAGGAATTGCTAAACACCTACTCTCCAGTTGTTCATCCTGTGCCACAATGGGAACATAATCTTGTCACAACTGCTTTGATGAGACTGCCTTTCAAACCATTGGCTACCTGTTCTTTTGCTCACCTGTCTATAAAAGTGGTTTTATTGGTAGCAATAACATCAGCATATCAAGTTAGCAAATTAGTGGCCCTAAGGGCTTCTTAACCTTATTTGTCATTTCACAAAGATAAAGTCGATCTCTGCACTGATCCAGCCTTTTGTCCCCAAGGCTGTTTCTTCCTTTCATCTAAATCAATTTTCTTTCCTGGAACTCATATGTTCCTGGCAGAAGCTAGTCTACACACCTTTGGTTTACGAAGAGCTTTATCCTTCTAAATAGAACATACAAGGCCTATCAGAGCATCTGGTGCCTTTTTTTGGTATCTCCTACAGAGGTTGGTGTATTGGTTGCAGTTTCTTCATAGAGATTCTTGAAGTGGATCCTTGAGTGCATCCATACATGTTACTCTACAGCTGGGGAGGGCGAAAGCCTCAACTTCTTTCAAACTCTTCTTTATAGTCTGCCTAGTAACTGCTGATGTAATTGAGTGTTCCGGTTGACTTCGAAGCAGCAGGATTAATCCCATAAGTGAGAATACAGGACACTCTCTTGAAGGACTCAGTTACTGGTAAGTTATCTGCATTTTCTCTTCTTAAAATTGCCTCCATGCAATTCCACTCTTTAATTTTGTATGGTGTGTCACATGACCCTTGCGACAATTGAAACCGATTTATACGGTGATTGTAGATCAGTGTATATGTATAGAGAGTGTGTTGTTGCCATGGTCCCAAATGTAAGAAATGGAGACAAAGTAGTTCAGGTGGCATCTTTCACCATCAGAGGATATTTCTCACCAACAGAAGTTGGTCCAATAAAAGATATCATCTGAACTAACTTGTCTCCAGATTATATGTCCTCACATTTACAGACACACTCTTCCCCCAAAGCCAGGAGAGGAAGCTGTGTGTTGCCATTTGAAAGAAACAGCAGCACTTGACAGTAGCTGAACAGTGTTTATTCTTATATTTTCTTCAAATATCTAATTTCTGAGGAAAGATTTGCCAGTATAAGAAGTCCCTATGTTTTTAGTCTAATTCTGTAAAAATGTCCTACTATGAGTAATTCTACTGAAAAACTGCAGCTGATAGCCTTTACAAAAGTGGGTGCTGGAAAGAAAGTAAAGTTAATGTAACACCAGCTGGATCTAAGTAATATAGCAAGGTTTGTGAATTTTGTAGCACTCTCATGACACAAGCTGGAAGTTTGGGGCAGTTTAATGTAGGTTAAAAGCAAGGAACAAGCAAACAAATATGGTGAATTAAATTAGGAAATAAATATGTTCAGTAAAATAGTCACTGAATGACTACTTTACTGATCATATTATAATAGTACTGATCATATTATACACTGGCCCCACATTTTCAGTTTTCAGCATAATTTTTTTCTGTATAGATCATTAAATCTCATAGGTACATGAAGCTGGGGCTTCAACTGCTGATTTGGGATCTTCTCGCATCTGAGAAGGCATGGAAGATATTTTGGACTGGGAGAAGTATCCTGGCTATATATTTCTGTTAAAATAATCAGCAATAGTTAGGAGTTGGCATCTTAATAGTAATCTTGGAATTTATACTAGGGGTGTGCACTTTGTTTTCGTTATTATGATAACAAAAATGAATTTTTTCATTTTTATTATTACAATAATGAAAACGAAACCAATAATAACAAAATCAATAACTAATTTCATTTTTGTTATTCATTTCGTTATTGCCTGGCAGTTATTTTTGGAGGGGAAATGTGGAGAGGGGAAGAGGGAGCAGACATCTTGGAACCATTTGGGAAGGAAACAGTGTTGAACTCTTGAACTGGGCCTGTGCTGTGAGGAGTGAGCAGACAGCAAGGATCTGATGGATGTAATCGCTGGCCAATGAGCAGCGCAAGCAGGTCCCAGGCAGTCACATGACACCCTATTTGCTCAATGCCTCCTGCCTCCCAGAACCAATCAGGAGGCTCTGGGGAGGGCACTGCAACCCTTTATATTGTCAGGACCAGGCTGTTTCACTCTTGTTCTGTGTTAGCTCTGCCTGTGTCAGGTTGTGTTTTCAGAACTCTGGTGATTGCACTAAAAATCTTCCCTAGCCCTCAGTGTACTTTACTACCTATACATATCATATACCTTTACCTTTCCTTATACCCTTTACATTTTTTATTTTCCCTTCCCCTGTCTGTCTCCCCCTGTACATATGTATAGATATAGGTAGACATTAGATATATTATAGATATAGATTAGATATATACTTCATAGGGTATTTTCAGACGTTACAAGATCACAGTCAACCACAGTGAACCACACACAACCCCACGGTGGGGCCAAAGGGCCGTGAACGTCTGTTTCGCGGGCGCCAGATGTTCATCACAGTCAATCCCCACCAGGGGTCAAAATTAACCACCCTTCCAGAGCTCTGGCCCGGACCATCTCCGAAAGCATGGTCAAAGCGATTCCCACCAGGAAACAAAAAAAGTAACATCTGAACAGCAATCACCGACCGGAATCAAGCCAAATAATTCCCAGCCGGGGACAAAGCATGCAGCATCGCTGCCAGACAACCAGCAACAACACAGGCCAGGGAGGAAGATTTAAAGGGCACACAGCAGCAGGGAAACGTGGCAGGATGGAGCAAGGCGGAAGGGAGAGGAGAGCAGTGGGCGAGAGAGCAAGGGTGGAGGAGGTGGTGGAGGCACAGGCGGAGAAGGAGGTGGTCATGCTGCACTTGGAGGCGGTGGAGGGACAGCAGCAGCAGCAGCCAGGACAGGCCGCCCCGGTGCCTGCAGCTGGCCCAGGGGATGAAGCACCCTGGAAACGGGTAAGGGGACCGAAGGGGGGGGCATGGGCACTAAGGCGGGCCGGCGGGTGGGGGGAAAGGGGGAGGGAAGCGGGGCCGTGGCAACCCAGTAACCATCCCCCCCTCTTACAACCTGCAGACACAGAAACGGGCCCGGGAGCCTGAGCTCCCAGAGGAGAGGGCCAGAGGACAGGTGGAAGAGCAGAAGGAGGAGGAGGGGGAATACTGCGACCCAGAGGGCACCTGCGGGAGACAGATGTACCACTGAGGGGGGCAATGGGGGCACAGGGAAACCCAGGACTTTATTCGGATCTCAGGGACCCTGGAGCACCAGCTGGAGCTCGCGATCAACCAGTGGAATGAACACGTCTTCAAGGAGATCATGCGGGAAATGGAGGCAGCAGGCCATCACAGGACAGTGGCCCAGTGCCGGTTGAAGGCCAAGGAGCTCAAGACGGGGTACAAGGCCATTAAAGACAACAACAGGCGCTTCGGGCACAGAGCCTGGACCGTTCCCTACTATGATGCCCTGGACCGCATCCTTCACATGAAGGGGTCCATAGTCGCCCCACGCCTCGTGGGGAGCGCCGTGGTCCAGGGCAGGGAACGGGCTGAGGTACCCCCTCCCCTCGCCACCCCCATTGAAGACATCGGCTCCAGGAGCCCCAACCCCCAAATGGAATGCCCCGGGACCTCAGGGACCAGCAGGCCCCCCTCGCGCACCAGCCCCCAGCCGATGTCCATAGCAGGAGGATTCGAGGCCGGCACACTGGTCACCATCAGTCAGTGGATGCAGGGGAACCTCAGCCACACCGAGGGGCCAGCCTCAGAGGGCTCCAAGACTGACATAGAGGGTAAGCTGGTGGGTGGGATGGGACATGGACCGGGGGGAAAGGCCTGAAGGGAGGTAAGGGGGCACACAGACCACGGGCCCACCCTCAGCAACCCCCCGACGACCCAGACCCCGAAAACGGGGCCTGGGGGACACGGTCCATCAACCCCCACCCACCCCTCCCCATTCCCGCACAGGTCACGGCATGCCCCGCACCAGTGGCAGCCTGGCAAGGGAGATGGAAGCGAGCAGCCCCAGGAGCAGCCAGAGGCCCCAGGTGAGGCAACACGGTGAGGGGGGGGAGGCCCAGGGAACCGGGCTGGGGGAACCGGACCCTGGGGTGGGGGTGGCCTCAGGGGGCAGCCGGGGGAGGGCACCAGTTGCCCCCTGAAGAGGGGACCCTAGAGCCCCCCAGCTGTGGCACAGGAGGGGGGAGGGCGGCTGGGGCAGCTAACCATCCCCGACGATGCACCCCAACAGGGTGACCCACCGGGGACCAGCAAGGCAGTCCCATGCCCCTGGCCCAATGGATGAGGGAGCACTGGGCATGGGTACAGCGCCACAGGGAGGAGCAGGCGGAGGACATAGTCTGCTCCACCACAGAGCAGGGCGAGCGGATGATCAAGGCCATTAACCTCATGGAGGCGGCCACCGAAAGGGCCGTGCAGCAAGCGGAGGCCAGGGACCAGAGGCTGCAGGTAGAGGTGCGCCTCGAATGGAGGCAGGAGCGGGCAGGTGGAGGCATTTGGGTGCCTGGAACAGGCCATAGACCGGATGGTCAGGGAGCACTCTGTCAAGATGGACCGGTCACATGACATTGGCACCTCGCTGCTCCTACACGCAGGTACTATGAGTGCCTGTGTGATGGCAGCTGCCCCACTGGGCAACCTGCCTGCCCCAGCCCCGATGCCGGGCCCCTCAGCGCCCCCACTGCCTCTGCCACCACCCCAGCCGCTGGCACGCTCACTGGGCCGCGCTTCTGCCTACCGGTCCCTGTAGGCCTCTGGAGGGGGCTGCCTCCAGGCCCACCTGCCCTCCCACTACTGCCAGACCCTTAGGACACGGAGGCCTCCCAGGACACTGTTGGGGACACAGACGGGGGGGATGGGAGTTCCCAGAGCTCCACGGTGCCCATCGTGAGGGAGACCCCAAAGACAGGGGGAAAGGGAGGACAGGGGGGAAGGGGGAGGGTGGCCTGAGGGGGGGAACCACTGGGAGGTGGGGCGTGGGTGGGGTGGTGGGAGCACTTGTAGAAGGGTGAAACAATAAATGCATGGACACCGAAGTTGCCTCCGTGTCTGCTTGCAGGTCTGGGGCACATAGGTGTGTAGGGGAGCAGCCAGGGTGCTGCTGGGGCCCCCAGAGTGAGGGGGTGCGTGGTCTGCAGCCTCCCGGCTGATTCGCTTCGCCAGGGTGGCCCAGATGCACTTTGCATTTCGGTACTCCCATGGGTTCTCCACGTTCACATAGAGAGGCACAGGGCCAGGAGAGCGCCGGGGCACGGGGTAGTCGAGGGCAGCCCCCTCGGTCTCGCACACGTTGTGCAGCACACAGCAGGCTCCAATCACAAGGGAAGAGGTCTCCACCGTGTAGTCCAGGCGGCCTGTGAGGCTCCTCCAGCACTGCTTGAGGGCCCCAAAGGCCCTCTCAACCATGGTCCTGCTTGCACATAGGCGAGAATTGAAGAGTGCCTCCGCAGGGTTCCAGGCGACTGGGTACGCCTTCATCAGCCAGCGGGTAAGTGGGTAGGCTGGGTCTCCCAGGATGCAGGGGGGCATCATCACCCACTCGATCCGGGTCATCCCCATGTCCGCGAAGTCCCCGTGGTACATCCGGGTATAGAAGGGAGAGATGGTTATGATCCGGGCATCGTGGCTGCAACCAGAGTGGCCCGTGTAAATGTCTATGAACCGACCTTGGTGGTCCACGACCGCCTGCAGCTGCAGGGAGTGGTACCCATGTCGATTGACATATTCCGAGGCCTCCTCAGCGGATGGGCTGAGGATCTCTATGTGGGTGCCGTCCACGGCGCCCATGCAGTTGGGGAATCCCCCAGCCGCAAAGCTGGCCATCATGGCCCCCTGGTCCACCAGCTGGATCACTCGGTCCAGGAGCATGCCCTCCACCGTCTTGCAGGATCCTGGCGACAGTGCTCACCCCAACGTCGAAGTGCTGCAAGACGGAGCGGCAGGAGTCGGGTGTTGCAAGGGCCCAGACCCTGATGGCCACTCGCTGGACCATGGGTATGGAGGCCCGCATGGGGGTGACCTGCTGCTCCAGCCAGGGCATTAACTGCTCCGCGAGTCACAGGAGGACGCGCTTGTCCATCCAAAAGTGTGCTCTCCAGGCGGCCTCGTCCCACTGAGCCAGCGCCCTGGCCCACTACCCCTGTGCCCGCTCTGTGACCCATACCCGCTGGGCAATGGGCATTGTGAGCAGGGCAGCGCGCACCATGGTCTCCCTCCATCATTGGAGCCACCCGGCCGCCTTGAGGAGCAAAACAGCCTGCCCCTGGGCATGGAGGAGGGCCTGTTGGGCTGCCCCAGACACTTGCTGGGCCCTGAGGCATGCCAGGGGCCCAGCTCCATGGTGACCAGTGCCCCGGGTGGGTTGCGACCTGTGTTGCCCTGCCCCCTGGTCGCACCATGCCAACCGGGCTCGGGGCCCTGGGTTGCTCTGGCTGGCCCCGAGTCCAGCAGGCCTGGCTCCTGCAGGACGAGCGGGGCGGGGAGGTCGCGGGCGGCCCAATGCGCGCACATGCCTTCCCTGCCGGGAGAATGGCGCATGGTCCTGCATTTGGTCACACACACCCCCTCTGGCCCCTTCTAGCTCCCTCCCAGAATTAGAAAGCAACTTTCAGGAGGTAGGGTGAAGACTCGTGGACAGAGTCCTACCAGCAGGCAGCGGAGCCTAAGGTTTCTAGTGGCAGCAGCAGCAGCAGCAGTGGCGAGGGAGCAGAGTGGCAGCGAGCTGCGAGGGAGAAGCAGATGGAGCCTGCCTGGGGGATGGAGGGGAGCCTGGCTGGGGGTGGGGGGTGG
>QEPC01013222.1:400275-412217 GCA_003113815.1 Sphenodon punctatus
GCCATAATATACAATAATGTAGATATTGGAAGTCTGGTATCAATTCTCCCCTTAGTCTTCACTTTGCTAAGCTAAACACAGGACCTGTGGAATACTAGTGCAGCTGGTGTAGGAATGAAGAAGCCTTACTGTAGGCTGCATAGCAAGGGACAGAGTGATTTTCGGTTAGGGGCCACTGAGCACTGAAACGGAGTGATTTGGGGAGCCAGAGCACTGAAATGAGGGCCAGTACCCCCCACCAGTGGCAGTCTCCCCCCTGCCAGCCCTCCATAACCTCTCACTCACACCTGCTAGACTGCTGAGGCTCTGAGTCTAGGGACTCAGCTCTGACAGGCCCCAAATCTGGTGCACTCTGCCAGGCCACACACCCCAGTCACACACCCTCAAGCCACGCCCCGTTGGCCCGACTATATTTTCCCGGGCCACTTTGATTTTCCAATCTGTCCCTGATTCTAATCCAGTAGGCTGCACTCCCTTCACAAGCAACTCAGGGTAATTTCAGACGTGACGGGCCCAGAGGACCCACCACGCTGAACCACGGACCAGGATCTGTTTCGGATCCCAGTCAGGAATCAGGCCGGCTGTCCTTTAGATGTGCCGGCCTGATTCTCACCGGAGAGGGGGAGGGGCTGCGCAGTGCGACGTGTGGAGACAGACGAGTGCAGCGTCCAATCCGGCTGCTGCACCCAATCCCATCCCGTGGTCTAGACCACGATCCAGGATGTGCCAACAGTACAGATGTCACTTTTGGCCCATCCTGGGATGTGGCCAATCTAACCACGCTTCCTGAGGTGAGGCCAGCCTCACCTCCAGAAGCATGGTGAATTTGATTCCCCCAGGTTTTCACTGTGGTGAACATCTGGCAGGAATCTTTTAGACGTAACAGGATGAATGGCCACTACAGGGGGTTCACTGTGGTTGACCGTGGTCCCGTTATGTCTGAAATGACCCTCAGTAGTCCTGGTTCCTAGCTTGTTCTCCTCTCTCCCTGCTCAGCTCTCAACCTTGTAACAGACAACCCAGAACTCCTGGGTCCAAGTCGCCCGTCTAACCCTCTAGCCCCCACTCCCCTCACAGAGAACTCAAATGCTCTGGGGGAAATACAATGTTTATCTGTGTGTGTTATATGGAACAGAAGTAAGGATGTGTGCAGAATGACAACCAAAAAACAGGAGAGGAAGTGGAACAACAGGAAGGGAGGCTACTGGGAGTCAAAGGCAGGGCCGGTGCTACCATTAGGCTGCTCAGGCGGCCGCCTAGGGTGCCAGCATAAAGGGGACGGCTCTTTTGCTCCTGATCAAGCTGCCCCACTGTCACCACAGGTGATAAGCTCTGCATTTGATGGCACAGGAAAGGCGTCCCCTTCAACTTGCTGCCCTAGGGAGCCTTGGCAATAAACTCTGCACTGGATTGGGGTTGGGAGAGGTGCCCCTTAGGTACCTGACACATTGGCCCCACCTCCACTTCTGATCTAGCTTCCGCTGCCATCTCTCCTTCGCCTGATCCAGCTGTTGCTGCCACTTCTCCTGCAAGATGAATGGGGTGACTCTCCTGTCCCCGATCCAGCTGCCACCGCTGGTAAACTCTGAGGTTGGGTTGGGGGCCGGGGAGCAGGAGGGAGCAGGGCTACCAACCCCTCAATGCCCAAGAAACAGGCTGTGCATGTACATGTTGTGCACTAGCTGTGTGCACACGAGGGTTGTGCGTAACATGCATGTGGGGTGTATGTGAGGTGCACAATGTGCACAGGTTACACGGTGCACACACAGCGGTTTGCCTAGGGCGACAAAATCTTTGCATCGGTCCTGCTCAAAGGATAGGGTGTCAGCTATGGTAAATGGATTAAACAATAGGACTGCTCCCCCTGATATTCCATCAGTCTTCTGAATCAGTTATTTCACCCATAACCGTATTATTGTAAGTCTATTCTAATTCCCCCTGGCACTCCACCCACTTACTTGATCCTGCACACTCTTTGTATTTTTCCCTGTCATTCCAACCATTCCACTTACTGCATCTAGTGCCTTTCTCATTATTTCACACCCTCTTGCCTTCCCCGTGTACTCCCAAAGATGCAGCTGTGTTGTATTATTTCACAGTCACTTAATTGGATGTTGGAATGACAATAGTATTTATTTAGAAATTGACTTTGCTGTTGCCGCCATTCCTTTCAATGGCCATTCCAGTTAATTAATTTCAATGCATACCCAACTAAAAGTTTAAATTAAACATTTGTATACAACTGTACCCAGATTCATTGTGTTCTGGGAGGACAGTGGGGACTAGTGGGTAAGAGGGAGGGTTTTGAGACATTACTTAGTTGTCCCATTCTCCCCAACCAACATGAAAGAATAGAGGGAATGGAGGGGGTGAGGGACCAGCTCACGCCCTCCTGCCCTCAGCTTCAGTGTTGCCCCCAACCTGCAGAGGAAGAGGATTCGGGCTGAAAGACGAAGGCAAAGTGTGGGTGCATGGAGCCTAGGTTGTAAATGAGCACAATAAGTGAGACTGTACAATGTCTTTACTGCTAACATGGCACGCAAGTTAAGGCCGGAGCCTTAACTTGCAATTTCCATGCTTTTTAGTGCATGATTGAATTTGCAAGAGCCTTAACTTCTTGTAAACTGGAGGTTTTTTGATTATAGAATTATAGATATAGATAAGATATATACCTCATATTTTTCCTTTTCCCTTCCCTGTCTTTCTCCCCCTGTCCATATTATATATAGATATTGGGTGTTTTATTATATATATTAGGCACACACCACACCACACCACACAGCCAACTGAAGTTCTGTTTCCGCTGATGAAAAGGAAACAAAACCTAAAATGAAAATTTAGATATCGAAAACGACACCGTTAATGAAAAATGAAATTTCGTTAATAATGAAAACGAAAATGATAGTTTTTAATAACAAAAATAAAAAACAAAAACAAAAAACGACATGGGTCCCTGGGGCACACCTCTAGTTTATACTTAATACATGTAGTTGAATGGGACAATTCATGCTTCTAAGCTATGGCTTGAAAAGCTGAGGCCTTTTATACCATAGAAGATCAGCCAAGTTCGAGGTTGCCTTTGCTGCATTAACCAGCCTTTCCTTGAACCCTCTCCCCCATCCAATAATCACCATCTCTGAGTTTTACCCAGAGCATCCAGGAGAGTACCCACAGGGTTGGCCAGGCACTTGATCTCATCTTAGAGCTGGGTTTTCCAGGCTCAGATGTTCAGGTCACCCCTGTTGGATGGTCCAACCATTACCTCTTGTGTTTCAGTGTGGGTGCTGCTCTACATAACTGACAGCACCACAGCTGATTGATTGTTGTACAGCTGAGGAGACTGCTGAATCCAGTGGAGTTCAGCAATCTCATTAAAAGTACTGGAGTATTAGTCCGGGTGATTTTCCTGGTTTTGAGTCTTTTGGTGGTTAATTTGTTTTCTTGGGTGTTTTTTATGTTTTTTGACCTGCTGAATCCAAATCTCTCTGTACCTTGTTGATACCATTTAGGTTTCTCCCGTAAACCAACATGGTGGCCAAGATGGCTGTCACCAACACCCTACCAACATAAATTCAAATCTTGCAACCGGACCATTGAACCAATTTTGATGAAATTTTGGGTGCAAGCTTTTATTAGGCCTATATTATATCAAACCCTTTTAGAGGCCTACATTGAAAAATTACAAAATGGCAGCCCATTGAAATTTCTTTTGGACAACAGCGAAAAATCTGTTTACTATATTAATGAAACTGACGAAGGTACACGTAGAACATTAAATGACGCATAGTTTGATGTGCAAACCAGTCTTCTGTGACATTGTGACGCTGAGAAAATGGAAATTTAATAATCAAAAATGACCCCCAAATTCCCAACATCTTAATTAAAACTGAGATATACGCACTATTTTGTAAGCAGAATACCAATCAAAGTTTTAGAACTAAAGAAATGGAATATGATAATACCTTAGAACAACCTTTATTACTTCTGGTTGTTTTTTATATTAGCACAAGCCAAAGAGGGGAGGTGTCTGACACTAACAACCAAGGACTCCTTGGATCACCTGACACTGGTTGAGAGATCAGGAGGAGACATTCTCTGGAGCAAATGGTGTATTCACATTTTAAGCAGGATAATACTCAGTGCTTATAGCAGAGAGAAAAGGTGGCTTTTGATTATTATTGAGCGGAATGTAAGAGTCTATCAGCAAAGACGCGCCCCTGAGGAAGAGCTTTGCTCAAAATGCGTTGGGCTCATTGTACTTTTCTACCTATCTCATTGATGTTTTATATTATACTTTTTATGTATATTGTGCATATCATTATATAATTGCATTTGTATATTTTATATATTACATTTTATATTATAATACGTTTTATTAGGTGTCTTTTGTTTCTTTGTTGGGTTTGGTTGTTTTTTATATTAGACCTTTATATCTGTTTTCATACCAGCACATTTCAATATGTCTATTGAAGACAGTCAAATGCACGATATGATTAAAAGTAATGAAAAGTGCCAGTGTTTTGTAGAAAACAATTTCACTTGACAGTTTTTATTTAGCAAAACATTAGATTTTAAAAACGGAAGATTTGAAAACACCTAAATCAATATATGCAAGATTGGGTTTCTGCACACATTTCAGTGGTATCACTGTCTGATTTCCCATGGTGATATCATTTCTTACTAGTACACAAATTGTCTTCTGCGGTGCCACATGGCATATGTTATTATATTATAACCACCTTTTGCTACGTCCAGTTGTTTACATAACAATTATTTCATTGTATGTGTAATGTATGCAGGTCAGCTGCTAAAGGGTTAAGAGGCCCTGAGAGGAAGGGGGAGGGGCCAGAGCTGAGGACACTTGGTTGTCTCTGAGGCATACGAAGGGGAGACTCTGAGCAAGGGATGAGGAGAAGGTGGCCTCGCAGAGACCAAAGTTCCAGAAGAAAGTTACAACCTTTGAGACTGTGAGCTACGCCTCCAGGCGACAGCTCCACTTACGAGGTGAGACCCCCAGCAGTGCCGCTGCAGGTCTCTGAAGAGTGCAGCATTGCCCCCGGGTGACCAGCAGGCGGCGCCCCCCGTAGCGATGTCTGGGACGTCGGAGTCTGTTGCGGCGCCTGGGACCACGCCCCCGATGCCCAGGTACGCAGTGGGATACCTCCGCCCCATTGCGGCGCTCAGAGTGTCTACGAGCACGCACGGGGTGGGGTTTCCTTCCTAAAAGCTCAGCGCCGGCTCCTGTCCGGCGCTGGTGATTCACAGAGACCAGCCCCTTGCAATTGAGCTAAGTGAACCTTTTGAGATTGTGAGAGAGTGAGAGCGTGTTTGAAGGCAGAAACCCTGAGCGTGTCTGTCCCAGTCCCCCCAGCCCGTGGCAAGGAGTGTGAGTGTGGAGAGTGTCTGATGAGTGGTTGTCCTTTCCCCTTCCCCTTCCTGGTTGCATCCTTCCCAGGCAGTATGCCCCGTTCTCCTCTTCCCCTTCCTGGTTCCCCCTAGCACAGTTCCTTCACGTCTTCCACTTCTCCTCGGCCCATTACGAGTGTGGGAGTGGTTGTGTGGGGCAAGGCTTGGCTTCCCTGAGTTCCCTGGTCCCCTATGATGATAGAGGCCTGAATCTGTACAGGTTCATAAGGGCCACCACTCTATCCTGACAGGCAGTGGACTCCTCATGTAGCACTCTGAACCAGGGCTCAGCCACAACAGCGAGTGGGAACCCCGCGAGTGATCCCCAAAACCCCTGTACCCCCTGACAGAAATCACCAGCAACCTTTGGCCCCGGTGCGGGCCTTTGAACCATGGATATATCTGGGGAAATAAAACAGCTTGTCTTGACTGTACAATCCTTGGCTATGGAGGTTAAGGATCTCCAGACCAAGGAAGGAGAATTGGCCACAGCTATGACCCAACTCCAGGGGGCTGCGGCTGTTCCCATCCCTCCACTTCTGGTGATTGTGGCACGGCCGCCGCCGCCACCTCCTGCACCAGTAGCAGTGCCTCCCCCTGGGGTTCCCCATGAACCAAAAGGCCCACGGATAACTCCGTTCGCAGGGGATAGGCAGGCATTCCAGGGGTTTCTGGCTTTGTGTCATTTAACCTTTACGGTACAGCCAGCCACCTATAACACAGATGAGCTTAAAGTAGCCTTTATTCTGGGGAACCTTAGTGGTACAGCCCTGGAGTGGGGTACCAATCTGTAAAAGGGAAATAGCCCTTTGTTGTCTCACTATGATAATTTTCTTAAAGAATTTGCCTTTCTTTTTGATCACCCCCACCAAACCAGCGATGCGGAAGCCCTGATCCTGACCCTAAAACAGGGCCGCAGGAGGTTGCTGGAATACATTACGCGCTTCCAGCAGCTTGCCCTAGAATTACAATGGCCCAATGATGTTTTGAGGGTCATGTTTCGCAAGGGCATAGGAGAGGAAATTAAGGATCAGCTTGCATTTGTAGCCCTTCCGGACACTTGGGAGGGGTTGGCCAATTTAACCCTTCAAATAGAGGCATGACTGGTAGAACTAAAGCGCGAACGTCGGCAAGAAGCACGACCTCTTCTTGCTAAGGTACCTTCACCCCTGGAACCTTCCTCCATGCCAGACCCTGAGCCCATGCAACTCGAGGCTTCCCGGGGCCCTCTAACTAAGGAGGAACAAGAGCTGCGACGTGCCTCTCGGTCCTGCTTTTATTGTGGTGAACCCTCTCATTTTACTGGCGAATGCCAGGCATTGCCTCCTCATTGAAGAGAGGTGGGAAACGCCAAGGGCCGGGAGAGGCAGGGGTCCTCCCGGTCCTAACCACCCTCCAATCCCCTGTGCCTGGACCAGCCCCCAATTCCCATTTCTGGATTCCAGTCACCCTGCAGGTAGCTTCACAGCGCTCCCTAGTTGTGTGGGCCCTTCTTGACTCTGGAGCTTCGGGGAACTTTATTGATGTTGGGCTGGTACAGACCCAGCGCATCCCAGTCCAGCCAAAGGTCCCCGTAGAGCTCGTGCATTCCATTGATGGGTCTCCCTTAGTATCAGGACCCATGACCACGCGTACTAGTTCTCTGCCATGTACCATAGGGGCTCATTATGAGCAATTGCAGTTTGATGTGGTTCGTACCCCTTCTTTCCTTGTGCTGCTCTGCATTCCCTGGATGGAAGCGCATGACCCCTATATTACCTGGTCAAGCAGACAGCTTCGTTTTCAGTCCCCGCATTGTGTCCATCATTGTTTGCAGTCGAGACCTACGGTCAGTAGGGTAAATGCAAGTATTTCTGAACCTCAGACAGACACCCTCCCAGCAGAGTATGTAGACTACCAGGACGTATTTAGTAAGCAACGTGCGACTGAGCTGCCACCTCATCGGTCCTACGATTGCCCCATCGACCTCCTCCCGGGTAAAGAACCTCCATTCGGGCGCATCTATGCATTGGCAGCTCCGGAGCTGCAAACTCTATGCCAATACATCGACGAAAATCTGCAACAAGGCTTCATCCGGCATTCTCGTTCCCCAGCTGAGGCCCCAATCTTTTTTGTGCCCAAGAAGGACGGGGGTCTTAGACCTTGTGTGGACTATCGAGGCTAAAATAGCATTACGATTAAAAAACGCTACCCGCTGCCCTTAATCCCCGAACTGTTAAACCAGCTCCAAGGAGGCTGCATTTTTACCAAGTTGGACCTATGGGGAGCATACAACCTTCTGCAAGTACGCCAAGGGGATGAGTGGAAGACGGCTTTCCACACTCGATATGGACTGTTTGAATATCTGGTGATGCCGTTTGGATTGACCAACGCTCCAGTCGCCTTCCAACATTTAATAAATGATATTTTTCGGGACATTCTCGATGTGTATCTCATTGCCTATTTAGATGACCTCCTGGTGTATTCAACTTCACGGACACAACACGTAATGCATGTTCATGAGGTGCTACAGCGCCTTCAAGACAACAAATTATACTGTAAGCTAGAAAAGTGCTCGTTTCATATCACCACCGTGGTGTCTTGGGGTTTGTCATCAGCCCCACCGGTATCATGATGGACTCCCAAAAAGCAGAGGCCCTGGTTTGTTGGCCGGTCCCCAAGGCAGTAAAGCCCCTGCAACGCTTCCTTGGAAGCACAAATTATTACCCGCACTACATCCCCAAATATGCAGAGGTTACGACTCCCCTCACCCGACTCCTGAAAAAGCACCAACCCTACCAGTGGGGTCCGGAGCAACAATCCAGTTTTGAATGCCTTAAATGAGCTTTCACCACAGCACATCTACTTCAACACCCCGACTTCACCAAACAATTCCATGTAAAGGCCGATGCCTCCGGGGTTGCTATCGGTGCGGTACTTTTGCAAGCAGCTCCCGGAACGGACACCCTTCTGCTTTGTGCCTACTATTTTCGGCAGCTGACCTCACCCGAACGCAACTACACGGTCCTTGATCGAGAACTCCTTGCTATCAAGGCCGCTTTCAAAGTATGGCGGCATTATCTAGAAGGTGCCCAACACCCTGTTATCGTAGTAACGGATCATAAAAACTTAAAATTTCTGCAGACAGCACAAATTGCCAATGCCTGCCATGTGCGCTGGGTGCTGTTCTTCACCCGGTTTGTTTTTCTAATTTGGTATCGACCCGACAAGCAAAATATTTTAGCTGATGCTCTTTCTCGATACAATGAAGACCGACCCCCCTTAGGATCACCGAAAGGCCCCATCCTTGAACCTAAAAGTTTTGCAGCAACCTTTTTAACCCTCGACAAGCTCCGACAAGCAGGGGACGAAGAAATACCCCCTGTAGAGGCTCAAGAATATACCCATCAGAATGGGCTGTTCCTCCAACAAAGGCGTGTAGTAGTTCCCCCACCTTGTCAGTCTCACATTTTGTGGGCACATCACGAGGCCCCCACAGCAGGACACCCTGGAATAGAATGGACACAACAACTTATCCAGCGATCCTTTTGGTGGCCCTCGCTTGCTCAAGACGTGCGTCAGCATGTCTCCAACTGCGAGACCTGTGCACAAACCAAGATACCACGACAAGCCCCAGTGGGATTCCTACAGCTCGCTCCCCTACCATAGGGTCCCTGGCAACGAGTGGACTTAGACTTTGTAGTAGAGCTTCCTTCATCCCGTCAGTATACTATGATTCTCGTTGTGGTAGACCACTTCACCAAAATGGCCCACTTCATTGTGTGCAAGGGCCTGCCCTCAGCCAAACATATGGTGGTATTATTTATTAGACACATGATCAAGCTTCATGGATGTCCCCGAGAGATCATCAGTGATCGGGGAACACAATTCGTAGCACGCTTCTGTAAGGAACTGTTTCGCTCTCTTCAAGTAACCCTTAAACCCAGCACAGCTTATCACCTCCAGGCCAATGGGCAGGTGGAACGGGTCAACCAAAATTTGGAGCAGTACCTTCGCTGCTACATTAACTATCTGCAGGATGACTGGCATACCTGGCTTCCTTTAGCTGAATTCACGTATAACAATGCCCCTAACGCATCTCTTGGTACTTCTCCGTTCTATGTGTCTTACGGATTCCACCCTCACCTTGGCATCATTGAAACTCCCTCTGTTAAAGTTCCTGCAGCAGGTGCAATGGCACAGCAAATACATGAAGTCCATACCATTGCTAGGCGAGTGTTACAGGAAGCTCGCCAGCAGTATAAACTACAAGCCAATAAACCCCGGTGAGACGCAACCCCCTATCAACCTGGCAACCTGGTCTGGATTGACCGCCGGCGATACCCATTGAAGCGCCCCTCCTCCAAATTAGATGTCCGATATATAGGCCCCTATCCTATTTTCCGCCATGTAAACGACATTAAATATACGGTACAATTACCCCCTCATCTTCGCATTCATCCCACGTTCCACATTTCCCTATTAAAAAAGGTCAATACGACACCTCGCTCTGCCTCCACCTCAGCCCCTGGTCCCGTTGCCGTTTCGGCCGCCGGCCCTGAATTTGAGGTACGAGCTATCCTTGATGCTAAGATGGTCCATGGAAGGTTGCACTACCTTATTGATTGGTGGGGCTATGGCCCAGAGGAACGCTCTTGGAAACCTGCCAATAGTGTTTTGGCACCTCGTTTGACCCAGACCTTCCACCTCCGGCATCCCTTGAAACCAGGCCCTTCATGGGCCCTTGGCTGGTGACCTCAAGGGGTGTTATTGTGAGCCCCACCTCCAGGCGGCGGCTCCACTTACGAGGTGAGGCCCCCAGCAGCGCCGCTGCAGGTCCCAGAAGAGTGAGGCATCGCCCCCAGGTGACACCAGGAGCAGGCGGCACCCCCCGTAGCAACGTCTGGGACGTCGGACTCTGTTGCAGCACCTTGGACTATGCCCCCGACGCCAAGGCACGCCGTGGGAGTACCTCCGCCCCTATTGCGGTGCTCGGAGCATCTATGAGCACGTACAGGGGTGGAGCTTCCTTCCTAAAAGCTCAGTGCCGGCTCCTGTCCGGCACTGATGATTCACAGAGACCGACCCCTTGCGATTGAGCTAAGTGAACCTTTTGAGATTGTGAGAGAGTGAGAGCGTGTTTGAAGGCGGAAACCCCAAACATGTCTGTCCCAGTCCCCCCAGCCCGTGGCAAGGAGTGTGAGTGTGGAGAGTGTCTGGTGAGTGGTTGTCCTTTCCCCTTCCCCTTCCTGGTTGCATCCTTCCCAGGCAGTGTGCCCAGTTCTCCTCTTCCCCTTCCTGGTTCCCCCTACCTTCCGTTGCACAGTTCCTTCACGTCTCCAACTTCCCCCTGGCCCATTACGAGTGTGCGAGTGGTTGTGTGGGGCAAGGCTTGGCTTCCCTGAGTTCCCCGGCGCCCTAGGATGATAGAGGCCTGAATCTGTACAGGTTCATAAGGGCCACCACTCTATCCTGACAGGCAGTGGACTCCTCGTATAGCATTCCGAACCAGGGCTCAGCCACAGCAGCGAGTGGGAACCCCACGAGTGATCCCCCAAAACCCCGTACCCCCTGACAGAGACATGGAAAAGCTTTTATCACTATTTGCCCATTGTACCATACAAACCAGATGACACTATCTGCAAGTGGTACTTAGACTATGTGAGGAGACTTGCTCAAAAAAATCTACAAAATATCTTTGTTCACAGTGGTCAGGCAGTGTACAGCAAACTTGTACAGATAATGTGGAAGGATGTCTTCAGAAGTATCCTGAAATTATCAATCTTCTTGGAGGTCTGCATGCACTGTTTGAGAACCAGAGAATACTATACAAGCAATTTGTAGCACTTGGGCTACGAGACTGGTGGGTATGAGCAGGCATGGTTGCAAAGGAAGGTCCCAGTGGATCAAGCACTGGAAGGCTGCAACTATGCCCACTGTACACATCTCCACAAGCAGAGCTTTGAAGCACTTGTGTGATTCCGTGTTGAAGCCCTCCTTCCTTAATCTTTATTGCAGACTACTAAGTCTACATAAGGTGCCCTCATCTGCTAGCCTACAGGATATCCTTGATAATCCAGATTTTGCTCACCTTTGCATTCACATTTTACACACTGACACCAATATTCCTGAAGGTGTGTGAATTGTCGATTACATGCAGTGCATAAGCAAGTTTATGGCCATCATAAGTAGGGATGGGCGAACGCGGTTCGGAAGTTCAGAGTTCGGCCCGAACTCGGCCTGTTCGGACGATCAAACCCGAATACGAACCCGAATGGGAACATACCGAACAAACCGAACACCAAACAGCAAAATGGCCGAACAGTTCGGTCAGTTCGGATCTCGTTCGGGTGGCAAAAAAAGGTTCAGTGGAAGGTCAAACATGACAGGGAGGTGTAGTCAGTCACTGAGGAGCAGACTTCCAGGCACCAGGGGTGGAGAGGCTTGCAAGAAACAAAACTAATTATCTGCCTCCCCACTTCCCAACACCTTCTGAGCTAGTCACTGTTCCTGAACAGCAGGCGTTGAGTAGGATTTTTAGATTGCTTTAAGTTTCA
>QEPC01013222.1:412774-481470 GCA_003113815.1 Sphenodon punctatus
TACTTATTAGATAATCCATTTAGTTCATAGCATTTAGAATAGTTAATAGCAGTTAGATTTAGTGTAGATAGATAGATATAATATTAGATTAAAAAAATAAATTAAAAAACCCCATATAAAAACAAAAAAACCAAATAAAAAACAAAAGAAAACCATATAAAACCCAATAAAAAACCCCCAAAACATACAAAAAGCACCCATAACAACATTTCCCGAATGGCCAAACCGAACAGCCGAATGGCCTAACCGAACGGCCTGTTCGGATGACCAAACTGAACAGCCGAACCCAAACTTGGCGAACTAACCGAACTGCCGAACCGAACGGACGAACCGAACGCAGCCGAACCGAAAGGATGAACCGAATGCAGCCGAACCAAACGGCTGAACCCGAACCGCGATCTGTTCGCCCATCCCTAATCATAAGTGCCTCTAGAGAGCAAAATCTGGAGCTACGCATGCAAGGCCAGCACCATCTTCTACGTCTTGTGTTTTATTATGACATTCATAATTACTCCAGGTACATGACTTTGGCCCTTTTCACACAATACATCTCCACCCATCTCCACGCAGTGGGAACGGGTGCACACCCACCTCCACCCACTGCAGCTGCACACCCATCCCCCACCCACCACGGTCTGTTTAAAAACTGCCTTTGGCACACATGGACCTCCAGCTACTTAAGCAAGAAAATCAACAGGCTTACCATGATCTGGTAAAAAATGGGTTTGGTGTGAGCTTGACTAGTAAGCCATTCCCTTTCATCCATGGTGACCACCTAATTTAAGTGACAGTCAACAGAGAAGTCAAGATGCATGGTGGACCACCTCACGGAGGATACAGTACATCCATAGAGACTGCAGACAACTTTGTTGTTAACTCCCACAATCTAGCCAAACTACGTACAGCTCTCTAGGAGTGAATCAGCCTACTTGTAAAGCCTACACATAATGAAGAAACTAGAGCAGCTACCACAAGAAATGAAGGATTTGTATCCATACTGGTTGAGGAACTCAGGAAATAGAAAAAATCTTTGAAGGTCCGGGTAGAAATATAGTAACAGGAGCTGAAGTCCCTCTTGAGGTCATTAATGACATGCTTTGCACCTATAACATTGGTGAGGTGTTATGCAGACATTCATGAAGGAGAGAGTGATGTATAACAATATTAACTTTTTTGCTCTGCCACCACAGAATAGGGCTAAAACGTGACTTGAAAAAAAACAAAACCCTATTGAAGGCTACTGAATTCATCAAGGAAGACAAAGAAGCATTTGCTTTGCTGTATTCCAAGTGTGCTAACAAAAGAGCTGCCTTCCTTTACTGTGTGACATTACCACTTTCTGTTGCAGATCTGGATGGTAGTATGTGAACAGGTGATAAGATCAAGCTCAAAAATTACCTGATTGAGGAATTCAGTGCTGCCAGCAATATGGTGCCAATAAGAGCAACATGGGTTATTGATGGAATGGCAGCAGTCAGTGTCTTACCAACAAAACCAACATGGGGTCAGTGGAGATTCACTGTTGAGATACTGCATGCCTCCACCTTCAAGCAATCCTGTTGTCCTCCATATTGTGTTTGATGTATACAAAATGGACAGCATAAAGGCTCAAACAAGGAACAGAAGAGGTGGCCTTGGTATATGAGTCCATATTAGTTCTTCAGAACAGGAGATGCCTCTAGGAGCCAAGTGGACCAGCTTTCTTCACAACCCTGAGAATAAGGAAGAACTAATTAAGTTCTTAGTGAGTTTTTGGATGAAAGAAGACTACAGGAAGAAACTTGCATTTCCTCTTGTTTTAACCGAAGGAAAGCACACCTGGGTTCTTATATCTCGTGACTTTGTTCAAAAGCAGGAATGATGCAACCATGAGGAGGCTGACACACACGTAGTCCTTCATGCTGTGAGATCTTCCTCTTCCATAGTGGTGGTATCCAAGGATACAGGTGTTCTTGTGCTCCTAGTGTATGCCTACTCAAAAAGTGAGATGGAACAGTTGGAGCCATGGGTCATGATGGTGGATAGAGATCGATATGTTGACGTAAAGGCCATTTGTGACACCTTAGGACATAACATCATTCATGCTGTCACTGGATGTGACACAACTTCTTTCTTATTTAGAATCAGCAAAACAAAGATTTTAAATAACATTATATACCATCCAGAACTAATAAGTGTCCTACAAGATATTGGATCAGAACCCAGCCTCAGCAGAAAAGCTGAACAAGGTGGCATGAAGTTGCTTCAGCGTGCTTGCTATGCGGGTAAAGAGGAAGAAGACTACATCGCCACTAGAATCAGGCTGTATGATAGGCAGAAGAAAAACCGGACAACCCAGACGCTATGACCAGATCCTCTTAGTGCTCTGCAACACCTGAAACTGGTGTCTTGTTATTGATTATCTGAACCCAGAGACCAATAAATGGAAAAAACAGAGCAGGGTTGGCAACCTTTGTGGTACAATGGACCACATTTACCAGAGTGTATGAAAAGGAAGGAAAAAACAACAAACCATCTTCGGCATAGACACTGGAGTACTGAAGGAGAAAGTTGGTGGAGGGGGGAAGATGTAAGAAAGCATCGAGGGGGGGGAAAGGAAATGGTCAGAAGTTTTCACCTTCATATGGTGGTAATATACCTATTAGTACACCAAACAAGGAACGTGGAGTTTATGCTACTGGATATACTAATATTAATCTGTCAACCACTTCCTACATGGAAAGTGAGAGCACAGAAGAAGAAAATTAATGTAGCACTGAAAGTGAATTCATCTGTAGGGAATCAGAGAGTGATAGCACGGACACTGATTTTTGATGCAGATAAAATGTGTGCAGAACCCAATCTTGCATTTATTGATTTAGGGGTTTTCAAATCTTCTGTTTTTAAATGAAACTGTTTTCTACAAAACACTGGCACTTTTCATTGCTTTAATCATATTGTGCATTTGACTACTATAAAAACCAGATATAAAGGTCTAAGATAAAAAACAACCAGAAGTAGTAAAGGTTGTTCTAAGGTAATATCATATTCCATTTCTTTAGTTCTAAAACTTTAATTGGTATTCTGCTTACAAAATAGCACGTATATCTCAGTTTTAATTAAGATGATGTAATTTTGGTGGCCATTTTTTATTATTAAATTTCCATTTTCTCAGCATCACAATGTCATAGAAGGCTGGTTTGCACATCAAACTGTGCGTCATTTAATGTTCTATGAATGCCTTGGTCAGTTTCATTAATATAGCAAACAGATTTTTTGCTGTGGCCCAAAATACATTTGAATGGGCTGCCATTTTGTAATTTTTCAATGTAGGCCTCTAAGAAGGTTTGGTATAAAAGAGGTCTAATATTAGCTTGCATCCAAAATTTCATCAAAATTGGTTCAGCGGTGCAGCTGCAAGATCTGAGTTTATGCTGTTAGGGTGTTGGTGACAAGCTATCTTGGCCACCATGGGTGATTTCAGACGTTACAGGCTCCTGAATCACCACAGTGGATTCCCAGTGGTGACGAGCCGAACAACCACCCCCCGTGGTCCAGGAAGGCTCCAAACAGACGTGACTGGAGCGGGACCATGACAAGGAATTGGCCCGACAGACCACAGCCCGGGGCAGAGCAACAGACGCAACACCGATTCCCGGCCGTGGTCAAAACACCCAGAAGGCACCGGGGAAGGGCGGGAGGCAGTCATGTCCAACAGAGGGTAAACGAAGCCAAAAGGGCCAAAAGGAAATGCCCACACAAGGGAAACGGGAAGGGAGGGGGAGGAGGGAGAAGAGCCGCTGAGGTGGCACACACACAGAGCACAAACACACGCCCGGGCACATACACACCCACATGGGAAAGGATGGGAAGGGGGAACACAGCGGGACGGACACCACACATGGTATAATGGGCACGGGGGGAGGGAGGATCCAGGGCCAGGGAAGCAGGGGAGAGCCCCGGGGGCAGGGCAGGACATGGGAAACAGCAGCCAGAACCCCCACAACAGCACAGGCTGCACGGGCAACCCCACAGCTACACAGGCAGCCTGGGTACAGGGGGACCCCCAGGGACAGAGCACAGGCACAGGGTGAGGCCACACAGGCAGGGAGCGGCCCGGGAACAGTCCAGGAGGCAGACAAGGACCTCACGCACCGGCGAGGGTACGATAAATGGGATAGAGGCAAGCCAGAGTCGAGGACCAGTGCAGGCGGTCCAACCCCCCTCCCCCGGGAGGATGCCGGGAGGCACAGTCCAGGGGCCGCAGAACCCCATGATCACAGAGTTACCAAAGGGGGTCAGGGGTGGGGGGCCACAGGCGGGACTGAAACCGAACCATGAAGGACAGCAACACCCGGGCTGCTGGGTGATGGCTCGGAGATCAGGACACAGTCACAGGAGAAGGCAGCCATGGAGGGGAACACTATTGCAGAGGCAGACAGGGGGGGCCTGTGGAGGGGGCCCAGAGGCACAGGCAGGGGCAGCAGAACCCCAGGAACCAGCCAGCACAACAGCAAGCCCCGGACATCATGGAGGAAGCGGGCAGGGACCTACGGTGGCAGGGCAGCGGTGGGAGCTCACAGTGGGGCCAGCATCCAGGGCCTGAAAGGCACAGGGGGCCTCACATCCAGCTGAAGGGTGCCACAAAGGGGCCCGGGGCCAGGTGGCCTGCCAGGTGCACCAAGTGGGGCCACTGCAGCATGCCCCGATGGTATCCCAGCGCAGACATGTGGGCGACAAGGTAGTATGCCTCAAAGAGATCCTGCACGGCGAGCCCCACCTGGACATCGGAATGGGACCACACACCAGCCAGTGCCACCAGCTCCGCCCCAGTGGGCTCCGACAAGCCATAGTCAGCAGCTGGGGGCCATGGAAGGTGTCCAATAGGCGGTGATAGATTGCCCCACACGACCACTGGTACCCACAGGCCCTGTGAACACAGCCAAAGAAGGACACGGCCAGGGCAGGGCCCCCCTACACCAGACAGGCCATGTAGGCAGCCAGGCTGCACACAGAGAGAGCAGACACGGTCTCTGCAGCCGACCACACATGTGAGCACCTCATCTCTGGGATGCGCCCATCGGGAAAGGGACGCAGACCCAGCGTCTCCGCATGCAGCCAGTGGCGGGCGCTCGACTCATAGCCAAAGTAGTTCAGCCTGGAACTCAGGCTCACATAGGCACCTGTGAGGCTGTTCGGGCAGCTCAGGAACAATTGCGCGGCTGGGGAATGCCACAGGTCACACAGGGCCATGGTCTCGTGCAAGGTCCAGCTATGGCGGGGGCGCCAGGGGCAGTGAGGCCTGCGAGCCCTGGGGAGGCGCTGCCAGCCATGGTCCAGCAAGCGGAGGATACTAACTGCAAGGAAAGAGGGGACCCACAATCCCTGGAGGGATGGGAGGGGAAGCGGGGGAGCGCCAAGGCCAAGCAATAAGGCCACAGGCCGCAACATGGCATGGCAAAGGAGCGAGGCATGGGGTGCAGACCCAGCACAGCTGCTGGAACCAAGCACACATACAGGACAGCCTACACACTAATCAGGGTGGTGAGGACAGCAGACAGCCAACACAGAGAGGTGGGAGGTGATGACAGCAGGAATGCAGCTGTTGTACGCACGCCTGGGCGCAGACTGGACCATCCGCCAGGCCCCGTGCAGGGACCGCAAGTGTGCGCAATGGGACGCCCACTGCTGCCCCGCCCCGGTTGCCCTGCAGGAGCCAGGCCATCCGGCTGGGGGGGGAAGAGGTGACCCGGGGCCCCCCACCCAGTTGCCAGGTCGCAACCTGGGGGTGGGGCCACATATGCCCCAGCCTATAATGGGTGCAGCTCCGACCCACCCGGGGCACCGTTCACCATGGAGCTGGGATGGCTGGGCGCCTGCGGGATGCACCTCGCAGTCTGCACAGAGTGGTACCGCTCGCACACCGACCTCTTGCGCATCCAGACTGCAGAGGTGCACCTGGCCGCCCAGATGTGGGTGTGCATGGCCAGGAGCGCTGCTACAGCCCGGAGAGCCCACCATGGGCGCAGACACTCCCTGGTCTGGCTCAGGGCCCAGCGGGTGTTCGGAGTGGCCCAACAGGCCCTCCTTCACACCCGGAAGCATGCTGCTGTGCTCTGCAAGGCGGCCGGCCAACCGGCTCCAGGGATGGAGGGAGACCATGGGCCGCGCTGCTCAGCTCACTATGCCATTGCCCAGTGGTTATGGGTCACAGAGCGTGCACATGGGTGGTGGTCCAGGACACTGGTTCAGTGGGACGAGGCTGCCTGGAGAGCGCATTTTCAGATGGACAGGTGCAGCCTCCTGTGACTCGCAGAGCTGCTAATGCCCTGGCTGGAGCAGTAGTACACCCCCATGCAGGCCCCCATTCCCATGGTCCAGCGGGTGGCCATCGGGGTCTGGGCCCTTGCAACACCCGACTCCTGCCAGTCCGTCTCGCAGCACTTCGGTGTCGGCGTGAGCACCAATGAGGGGATCCTGCGGGACGTCTGCGAGGCGGTGGAGGACATGTTCCTGGACCGAGCGATCCAGCTGGTGGACCAGGAGGCCATGATGGGCGGCTTCATGGCTGGAGGGTTGCCCAACTGCATGGGTGCCGTGGATGGACCCCACATTGAAATTCTCTGCCCATCCGATGGGGAGGCCGTGGAATATGTCAACCATCACGGGTACCACTCCCTGCAGCTGCAAGTGATCGTGGACCACCGGGGATGGTTCATAGACATATACACAGGCCACTCCGGGTGCAGCCATTATGCCAGGATCATGACCATCTCTCCCTTCTATGCCCGGATGTACTGCGAGGACTTCGCGGACATGGGGATGAATCGGATTGAGGGGGTGCTGATGCCCCCCTGCATCCTGGGGGACTCGGCCTATCCCCTCACCCGGTGGCTGATGAAGGCATATCCGGTCGCCAGGAACCCTGTGGAGGTGCTGTACAATACCCACCTGTGTGCAAGCAGGACCATGGTCGAGAGTAGGGCTGAAGTGGTAACTCCTTTTTCTGTTCTGGTATTTAATTCCACCATTGCAGAATTGCCCATGACGTTCCACAGCTTTTCCGCCAGCATTCCACTAATTCTGATGGTATTCTTCAAATTCGGAAACTGTCGGAATAATCGCGGAAACTGTTGGAACAAGCATTTTTCACTACTTCACAGTGCTGGTGGAAATTGCAGAAGATAGAAACTGTTGGAAAAACATTATTCCTCTATTTTCACAGTCTTTGAAAGTAGCGGAATGAAAGTAGAGGAACGGCGGAATTAGCGGAATGAAAGTAGCGGAATGAACATCTCTATCGCATCATGCCACTCATTGCGAAGAGCTTTTTCCATCGGAAAAAGTTACCGCAGCAGCTTGACGCTTCAGCCCTAGTTAAGAGGGCCTTTGGGGCCCTCAAGCAGCACTGGAGGAGCCTTGTGGGCCGCCTGGACTACACAGTGGAGACCTCGGCCCTTGTGATCGGGGCCTGCTGTGTGCTGCACAACGTGTGCAAGACTGATGGGGCTGCCCTCGAGTACCCCATGCCCCGGCACCCTCCCGGCCCCGTGCCTCTCTATGTGAATGCTGAGAACCCGTGAGAGTACCGGTACGCAAAGAGCATTCATGCTGCCCTGGCTAGGCGCATCAGTTGGGAGGCCGTGGTGTGAGGCCACGCACCACCGTACCCACAACCCTGGGGCCCCCACCAGCACTCAGGGCACGCCCCTAGATGCCCACCCGCCCCCAGCCCCGGGCCCATGAACAGAGACAGGACCGTGACTGTGGTACCCATTAATCTATTGTGTTTACCGCCTACAGTTCACACCACCACCACCCACCTCCCAGTGCCGTTTCCCCCACAGGCTGCTCGCTCCCTTCCACCCTTCCCCCCCCCCGTCTCTGGGGCCGCCCTCTCAGCCATCCTGAGGCTGCTGTGGAGCTCTGGGAGCTCCCCTCCCCCCCACTGTCCATGTCCCCAACCATGTCCTGGGATGCCTCAGTGTCCTGAGGAGCAGGCGTTGTTGGGAGGGCAGGCAGACCCAGGGCCGGAGGGGGCCCCCTGGGCTGCTGCTCCCTCCAGAGGCCCACATCCTCTGTAGGTGGATGCGCGGGCCCAGCGGGTGTGCTGGCGGCTGGGACGGTGGCGGAGGTGGTGGGGGTGCCGAGGGGCCCAGCATCGGGGCCGAAGCAGGCAGGTTGCCTGGCGGGGCGGCGGCCATCACGTAGGTGCTCATCGTCCCTGAGTGCAGGAGCAGTGAGGTGCCAGTGTCATGGGACTGGTCCATCTTGGCAGAGTGCTCCCTCACCATCTGGTCGATGACCTGTTCCAGCCGCCCAAATGCCTCCACCTGCCTGCTGTACTCCCACCTCCATTCAATGCAGCGAGGGTGATTAACACCTCCTTGCAGCAGGAGAGGTTGTCGCCCAGCCTCAAGGAGACTGTGGTGCACCCCCTGCTGAAGAAACCATCTTTGGACATGGATGCACTCGCAGTTATAGACCTATGTCTAACCTCCCCTTTTTAGGGAAGGTTATTGAGCAGGTGGTGGCGATCCAGCTCCAGGCGCATCTAGATGGCATTGGTTTCCTGGACCCTTGTCAATCTGGGTTCCACCCCGGCTATGGCACCGAGACGGCGTTGGTGGCCTTGGTCGATGATCTCTGCCGGGAGATGGATGCAGGATGTTCAACATTTCTCATCCTGCTATATCTCTCAGTCGCTTTTGACACCATGGACCATGGGCTGCTGTTGAGATGGCTGCGTGACCTGTGGGGTCTGGACAGGACTGTTCTTGAATGGTTCTGCTCATTCCTCTTGGGGAGAAGGCAGAGGGTGGTGCTGGGAGCTGAGACATCTTGCCCCCATGCTTTATTCTGCAGTATTCCGTAGGGTTCCATTCTGTCTCCATTGTTATTCAATGTATATATGCAGCCCTTGCACCAATATGCTGATGACAATCAGCTGTACCTCTCTTTTTCAACTAACCCAGACCCTGCTGTCTTGGTGCTATCCCAGTGTCTGGAGGCCGTAGTGGAATGGATGTGGCAGAGCAGACTGAAGCTCAACCCCGATAAGACAGAGGTGATGTTGGTGGGGAGAGCAAGGGAGGTGTTGGCCCCCATGATTGGGTGGGTTCGCCCTCCTATAGCTCAGCAGGTTCGGAGTCTGGGGGTGGTATTGGATGCAGATCTCCGCCTGGAGCGACAGGTGGAGTTAGTGGCGAAGGCCGCTTTCCGCCAGTTGTATCTTGTGCAGAGGCTGCGTCTGTATGCCTCCGGCCCGGACCCGGCCTCCCTCATCCATGCCTTCATCACCTCGAGGCTGGACTACTGCAATGTGCTCTACGTAGGGCTGCCCTTGTTTCTGGTTCAGAAGCGGCAGTTAGTGCAGAATGCGGTGGCCTGGCTCCTTTCGGGGATGGGTCGTTGGGAGCACATAACACCTGTGCTCCGGGCTCTGCACTGGTTACCAATAGTGTGCCGAGCCAGGTTCAAGGTTCTGGTATTAATCTATAAGACCCCACAGTCTGGGCCCCTCATACCTCAGGGACCACCTCGCCCTCTGTGCCCCAGAACGGCTCCTTTGGTCTGCCGGGGGTGCCTTCTTGGAGGTCCCCTGTGTTAAGTGGGGGGACACAATGGAGGCTGGGCTTCGCCTTTGGAATTCCCTCCCGGAGGAAGCTCGCCTGGCCCCAAGCCTTTTAACATTCCGACGAATTTGTAAAACCTGGCTGTTTGCCCAGGCCTTTGGGGAGGGGGGGGGTTAGGGAGGGTTTTTATCCCCCTTCACCCTTATTTATTGTATTATTTCTCATGTTCCCTGGTCCAGTTTTAATTGTTGTATTTTATGCGTGTTTTAAATATTTTATGTTTGTATTTGTGTATGTATATATATATATATATATATATATATATATATATATATATATATATTCTTTTGAGATTGTAAGCCGCCCCGAGCTGTTTCAGGTGGGGTGGGGTAGAAATGTAATAAATAAATAAATAAATAAATGCGCACCTCTGCATGCAGCCTCCGGTCCCTGGCCTCCGCTTGCTGCACAGTCCTTTCGGTGGCCGCCTCCATGTGGTTGATGGTCGCTATCATCCGCTCGCCCTGCTTGGTGGTGCTGCAGACTATGTACTCCACCTGCTCCTCCCTCTGGCACCGTACCCATGCACGGTGCTCCCTCATCTGCTGCTCCCGGGGCACGGGGCCAGCTTGCTGGGACCCAGTGGGTTGCCCTGGTGGGGTGCAAGGGAGGGGTTGGTTAGGTGCCATGAGCTCCCACCCCCCATCCCGTGCCACAGCTGGGGGGGCCTCCCCCCTCTCGGGTGGCTGGCAGGTGCTCTCCCCCGGTGGCCCCCTATGTCCGGGCCCTCTTTCCCCTGCACCGCGTGGGCCAGGTCCCCCTGACCGGCCTCCCCTGGCCCCCTCTCCCCCCACTCCTTGGGAGGCCTCACCTGGGACCTCTGGCTGCTCGCCGCCATCCCCCTCACCTGCCTGTCCTAGGTGCCAGGGCGTGCCGTGATCTGTGAAGAGATGGGACGGGTGGGGGTAGGCGGAACGTGTCCCCCGGCGGCCCCCTGGCCCCCTTTCCATGGTCTGGGTTGTCAGGGGTTGCTGGGGATGGCCCTCTGGCTGGTGTGCCCCCCTTCCCCTCTTGGCCCATCCCATCCAGTCTGCCCCCTCCACCCGCTTTCTTACCCTCGATGTCGGTGTCTGATCCCTCCGATGCCAGCCCCTCTGTGTTGCTGTGGTCCCCCTGTGTCCCCTGGCTGAGTACAACCTGTATGGTGGCCTCGGATCCCCCCATGTCCAACATTGGCTCGGGGCTCTTGGGGCTGGTGCGCAAGGGAGGTCTGGCAGTCCCTGAGGTCCTAGGGCATTCCTCTTGGGGGGGCAGGGCCCCTGGAGCCGGTGCCTTCTCGCAGGATGACGAGGGGAGGGGGTACCTTGACCTGTTCCCTGCCCTGGACCACTGTGCTCCCCACAAGGGGACAATGGAGCCCTTCATGTGAAGGATGCGATCCAGGGCGTCATAGTAGGGGGTGGTCCGGGTTCCGTGTCCGGACCGCCGATTGTTGTCCTTAATGGCCTTGTACCCCCTCTTGATCTCCTTAACCTTGGAGCGGCACTGGGCCACTGTCCTGTGGTGCCCCGCTGCCTCCATGTCCCGCACGATCTCCCAGAACATGTATTCATTCCGCTGGTTGACCACTAGTTTGAGCTGGTGCTCCAGGGTCCCCCAGATCCTGATGAAGTCCTGGGTTTCCCTGTGCCCCCAATTGCCCCCCTTAGTGGTACGGCCGTCTCCCATGTGGCCCTCCTGGTCCTCCTCCTCCAGCTCCTCCTCCTCCACATGCCCTCTGCCCGTCTCCTACAGGGGTTTGGGCTCCCAGGCCCGTTTCCGTGTCTGTGGGTCGTAAGGGGGGTGGTGGTTTCCAGGTTGCCTCATTCCCACCGCCTTCCCCCTTTCCTCCTTCCTGCCGCCCGCCTCTCCCTTGATGCCACTGGACACACACACCCTCGCACCCCTTACCCGTTTCCGGGGTGCCTCCTCCACCGGTCCGGTTGTCATCTTCAGGGTGGCCTGTCCCAGCTGCTGCTGCTGCTGCTCTCCCTCCAATGCCTCCATGTGCAGCACGACCACCTCCTCCACCTGTGCCTCCTCCACCTCTTCCTCCTCCTCCCTTGCTCTCTCGCCCTCCGCTCTCCTCTCCCTTCTGCCTCGCTCCATCCCGTCACGTTCCCCTGCTGCTGTGTGCCCTTTAAATCTCCCTCCCCGGCCTGTGTTGTTGCTCATTGCCTGGCAGCGACACTGCGTGCTTTGTCCCCAGCTGGGAATCGTTTTGCTTGATTCTGGCTCGTGATTGCCGTTCAGACATTACGTTTTGTTGTTTCCCGGTGGGAATTGCTTTGACCACCCTTTCGGAGATGGTCCAGGCCGGAGCTCTGGAAGGGTGGTTAATTTTGTCCCCTGCTGGGGATTGTCTGTGGTGAACATCTGGTGCCCGCCGAACAAACGTTCAGGGCCCTTTGGCCCCGCCGCGGGGTTGTGTGAGGTTCACTGTGGTTGACTGTGATCTCGTAAAGTCTGAAAACACCCCATGTCGATTTAAGGGAGAAACCTAAAGTGTATCAACAAGGTACAGACAGATTTAGATTCAGCAGGTCAAAAAATATAAAAAGCACCCAAGTAAACAAATTAACCACCAAAAGCCTCAAAAACAGAAAAAACACCCATACTATATCTGTCTGCCCCTTCCAACTAAGGGGTCAACAGGCTCACCGAAGGCTATTTTCAGTTGTTAGAGGGGGTCCTTGATTCTCTGGCTCCCCGCTGAACTGTAATTGTCTCAACTGTCTGTAGGCTGCTGTGATATTAATAGCAATCTGGCAGACTTAAAGAGCCTGAGGCATAGATTGGAGAGGAGATGCCTGAAGAGCCATCTGGAGGCCGATCTACAGCTGTCCAAAGCATACAGAAAGGCTATTACTGAGGCCACACTGTTGTACTTGTCCTCAGGTGTAGACGTTGCAGGGAATAGACCAGTGCAACTATTTTGAGTTGTGCATGGCCTGATGAATCCAGTCTACCTCAGCCTGCCCACGATTTCTTCAAGGAAACACTGTGAGAAATTTTCTATGTTCTTTGCAGAGAAGATAGAGGGATTCCAGGCAGAACTTGTTGGACCTTTCGATGTGGAGAGCTGTGGGGTCTAGAGTAACTGTGTTCCCCTAGCTGACCTCTGGAACTGTCGCTCATCTATCAGTAAAGCTCCATATATCCATGATCTTTTCCTCTCTCGCTCCCTCCAGCTCCTTGCCCTTACTGAAACTTGGATCACTCCCTCGGACTCTGTCACGCCTGCTACCCTCTCCTGTGGGGGTCTCTCCTTCTCTCACCAACCCCGCCCTGAAGGACGGGGTGGTGGGGTGGGNCCCTCTCGGGTGGCTGGCAGGTGCTCTCCCCCGGTGGCCCCCTATGTCCGGGCCCTCTTTCCCCTGCACCGCGTGGGCCAGGTCCCCCTGACCGGCCTCCCCTGGCCCCCTCTCCCCCCACTCCTTGGGAGGCCTCACCTGGGACCTCTGGCTGCTCGCCGCCATCCCCCTCACCTGCCTGTCCTAGGTCGGTGTCTGATCCCTCCGATGCCAGCCCCTCTGTGTTGCTGTGGTCCCCCTGGTACAACCTGTATGGTGGCCTCGGATCCCCCCATGTCCAACATTGGCTCGGGGCTCTTGGGGCTGGTGCGCAAGGGAGGTCTGGCAGTCCCTGAGGTCCTAGGGCATTCCTCTTGGGGGGGCAGGGCCCCTGGAGCCGGTGCCTTCTCGCAGGATGACGAGGGGAGGGGGTACCTTGACCTGTTCCCTGCCCTGGACCACTGTGCTCCCCACAAGGGGACAATGGAGCCCTTCATGTGAAGGATGCGATCCAGGGCGTCATAGTAGGGGGTGGTCCGGGTTCCGTGTCCGGACCGCCGATTGTTGTCCTTAATGGCCTTGTACCCCCTCTTGATCTCCTTAACCTTGGAGCGGCACTGGGCCACTGTCCTGTGGTGCCCCGCTGCCTCCATGTCCCGCACGATCTCCCAGAACATGTATTCATTCCGCTGGTTGACCACTAGTTTGAGCTGGTGCTCCAGGGTCCCCCAGATCCTGATGAAGTCCTGGGTTTCCCTGTGCCCCCAATTGCCCCCCTTAGTGGTACGGCCGTCTCCCATGTGGCCCTCCTGGTCCTCCTCCTCCAGCTCCTCCTCCTCCACATGCCCTCTGCCCGTCTCCTACAGGGGTTTGGGCTCCCAGGCCCGTTTCCGTGTCTGTGGGTCGTAAGGGGGGTGGTGGTTTCCAGGTTGCCTCATTCCCACCGCCTTCCCCCTTTCCTCCTTCCTGCCGCCCGCCTCTCCCTTGATGCCACTGGACACACACACCCTCGCACCCCTTACCCGTTTCCGGGGTGCCTCCTCCACCGGTCCGGTTGTCATCTTCAGGGTGGCCTGTCCCAGCTGCTGCTGCTGCTGCTCTCCCTCCAATGCCTCCATGTGCAGCACGACCACCTCCTCCACCTGTGCCTCCTCCACCTCTTCCTCCTCCTCCCTTGCTCTCTCGCCCTCCGCTCTCCTCTCCCTTCTGCCTCGCTCCATCCCGTCACGTTCCCCTGCTGCTGNTCCCTTGCTCTCTCGCCCTCCGCTCTCCTCTCCCTTCTGCCTCGCTCCATCCCGTCACGTTCCCCTGCTGCTGTGTGCCCTTTAAATCTCCCTCCCCGGCCTGTGTTGTTGCTCATTGCCTGGCAGCGACACTGCGTGCTTTGTCCCCAGCTGGGAATCGTTTTGCTTGATTCTGGCTCGTGATTGCCGTTCAGACATTACGTTTTGTTGTTTCCCGGTGGGAATTGCTTTGACCACCCTTTCGGAGATGGTCCAGGCCGGAGCTCTGGAAGGGTGGTTAATTTTGTCCCCTGCTGGGGATTGTCTGTGGTGAACATCTGGTGCCCGCCGAACAAACGTTCAGGGCCCTTTGGCCCCGCCGCGGGGTTGTGTGAGGTTCACTGTGGTTGACTGTGATCTCGTAAAGTCTGAAAACACCCCATGTCGATTTAAGGGAGAAACCTAAAGTGTATCAACAAGGTACAGACAGATTTAGATTCAGCAGGTCAAAAAATATAAAAAGCACCCAAGTAAACAAATTAACCACCAAAAGCCTCAAAAACAGAAAAAACACCCATACTATATCTGTCTGCCCCTTCCAACTAAGGGGTCAACAGGCTCACCGAAGGCTATTTTCAGTTGTTAGAGGGGGTCCTTGATTCTCTGGCTCCCCGCTGAACTGTAATTGTCTCAACTGTCTGTAGGCTGCTGTGATATTAATAGCAATCTGGCAGACTTAAAGAGCCTGAGGCATAGATTGGAGAGGAGATGCCTGAAGAGCCATCTGGAGGCCGATCTACAGCTGTCCAAAGCATACAGAAAGGCTATTACTGAGGCCACACTGTTGTACTTGTCCTCAGGTGTAGACGTTGCAGGGAATAGACCAGTGCAACTATTTTGAGTTGTGCATGGCCTGATGAATCCAGTCTACCTCAGCCTGCCCACGATTTCTTCAAGGAAACACTGTGAGAAATTTTCTATGTTCTTTGCAGAGAAGATAGAGGGATTCCAGGCAGAACTTGTTGGACCTTTCGATGTGGAGAGCTGTGGGGTCTAGAGTAACTGTGTTCCCCTAGCTGACCTCTGGAACTGTCGCTCATCTATCAGTAAAGCTCCATATATCCATGATCTTTTCCTCTCTCGCTCCCTCCAGCTCCTTGCCCTTACTGAAACTTGGATCACTCCCTCGGACTCTGTCACGCCTGCTACCCTCTCCTGTGGGGGTCTCTCCTTCTCTCACCAACCCCGCCCTGAAGGACGGGGTGGTGGGGTGGGCCTCCTTCTTGCTAAATCCTGTCAGTTCCAACCAATTTCTCCTCCCCCCTCTCTCTCCTTCCATACCTTTGAGGCTCACTCCGTGCGCCTCTACTCCCCCCTCCATCTACGTGTTGCTGTCATCTACCGTCCCCCTGGTCCTCTCTCTTCCTTTCTTTCTGACTTTGAGTCCTGGCTCACTTTCTTCCTCTCTGTTGATATCCCCACTCTCATCCTTGGTGACTTCAACATTCATGTTGATGACCCATCTCAGCCCTCAGTCTCTCGCTTCCTCTCCCTAGCCTCCTCCTTCAACCTCCACCTTTGGACCAACTCCCCCACCCATACTAATGGCCATTCTCTTGATCTTGTCCTCTCTAGAAACTGCTCTGTCGCTGATCTCTCCTTCGATCCTCATCCTATATCAGACCACTTCCTTGCCTCTTTCAACATTTCCCACTGTCCCCCCTCCTCTTCCCCTTCTCTACGCCCCTTCCGTGACCTTCAAGCTATTGATCCCCTGGACTTTGCCTCCTCTCTCTCTCCCCTTCTTCCTACAGTCTTCTCTTCCTCCTCCCCTGACTCCGCTGTCTCTGCTCTCAACGCCTCTCTCTCCTCCACACTTGACTCCCATGCCCCTCTCTCTTCCCGCCCTGCCTTCTCCCACAACCCCCGTCCTTGGCTCACCCCTAGTATCCGCCACCTCCGTTCTTGCACTCGTGCTGCTGAACGACTCTGGCGCAAATCCCATTCTCACGCTGACTTCCTTCACTTCAAATTCTGTCTCTCCACCCTTACTTCTGCTATCTCCCTTGCTAGACAACACTACTATGCCTCCCGCATTGAGTCCTGTTCTCGGGACCCTCGCCGCCTGTTCTCTACCTTTGACTCCCTCCTCAAGCCTCCCTGTCCTCCCCCTCCTTCTTCCCTTTCTGCTCAGGATCTTGCCTCCTTCTTCACCTCCAAGATAGACAAGATCCGCCTCGACATCGCTTCCCACTCCTCTCTTCCCACTCCCACCCCTCTCCCTCCTCCCCCTCCTTCTCTCATGTCCTCCTTCTCCCCTGCCTCCCTTAAGGAAATCTCCTCTCTGCTCTCCTCCTCCAACCCTTCCACTTGCCCCCTTGATCCCATTCCTTCCCGCCTCCTCACCTCCATTACTCCCACTGTCGCCCCTTCCTTCCTGCACATCATCAACCTCTCCCTCTCTACTGGCTCTTTCCCTTCTGCCTTCAAACATGCCACAGTCTCTCCTATTCTCAAAAAGTCCACTCTTGACCCCTCTGACCCTTCTAGCTATCGTCCTGTCTCACTCCTTCCTTTTGCTTCCAAGCTGCTTGAACGTGTTGTCTACTCCCGCTGCCTTGACTTCCTATCCTCCAACTCCTCCCTTGACCCCCTCCAATCTGGCTTCCGCCCCCTTCATTCTACTGAAACTGCTCTCGCTAAGATCACCAACGATCTTCTGGTGGCTAAATCTAAACGTCTCTATTCCATTCTTGTCCTCCTTGATCTCTCTGCTGCCTTCGATACTGTTGACCACTCACTCTTGCTGGATTCCCTTCACTCCCTTGGCTTTTGTGGCTCTGTCCATAACTGGTTCTCCTCCTACCTCTCTGACCGCTCCTTTAATGTGTCTCTCTCCAACTCCGCCTCCTCCTCCTTCCCCCTCTCAGTTGGTGTTCCTCAAGGCTCTGTTCTTGGCCCTCTCCTCTTCTCGATCTATACCTCATCCTTAGGCAAACTCATTGCCTCCCATGGCTTCCAATACCACCTCTATGCTGATGACACTCAACTCTATCTCTCTACTCCCTCTCTCTCTCCCTCTGTTCAAGCTCGTCTCATCAACTGTCTCTCTGACATCTCTACCTGGATGTCTCAACGTCAACTCAAACTCAACATGGCTAAAACTGAACTCCTTATCTTCCCCCCTCATCCTTCCTCTCCTTCCTCACTGTCAATAACTATTGATGGAGTCACCATCCTGCCTGTCCCCCAAGCCCGTAGCCTAGGCTTCATCTTTGACTCACCCCTTTCTTTTAAACCCTACATTGACTCTGTTGCTAAATCCTGTCGCTTCTCCCTCCATAACATTGCTAAGATTCGCCCTTTTCTCTCTGTCTCGTCTGCCAAAACTCTTGTTCATGCTCTGGTCATCTCTCGCCTCGATTACTGTAACCTCCTTCTCACTGGCCTTCCCCGGTCTCACCTTTCTCCCCTCATCTCTGTCCAAAACTCTGCTGCCAGGGTCATCTACCTCGCCAGTCGCTTCGACCATGTGCAGCCCCTCCTCTCTTCGCTTCACTGGCTTCCCCTTCCTGAACGAATCCTGCACAAGCTCCTAGTCTTCACCTATAAAGCTCTTCACAACCTTGCTCCCCCCTACCTCTCTGCACTTATCGCCCTCCATACTCCAGCCCGTGCACTTCGCTCCTCCTCTGTCCCTTCTCTCACCCTTCCACGCCTTCCCTGCTCCCCTAAGCGCCTTCGTCCCTTCTCACTTGCTGCCCCCCATGCCTGGAACTCCCTCCCTGTCCACATCCGCCTTGCCCCCTCCCTTCATACCTTCAAATCTCTCCTTAAAACTCACCTCTTTCGCTCTGCTCTGTCTGACTCTTTATCCTGCTGAGCCACTATTCCTATACCTACGATCGGTTTACCCTTATCCTTGCAACATGGACCTGCCTGCTGTCATTCTCATCGTAACCAAGCCAAGTACGTGCACTTGAGACCTCGCATCTTCATGAATGTTAGACCCCTTGTCTCTCCCTCTGTTCCCCTTCCTAAGTCTCTCCCCCAGCTCCTGTCTCTCAGATTGTAAGCCCTAGGGGCAGGGACCGTGTCTATTTTATTACTTTGTAAAGTGCCAGGTACACTGCTGGCACTATATAAATGTTTGTTAATAATAAATAATAATAATGTGATTGATGACAAAGAGGTCCATACACTGGTCAGATCATTGAAACACACCACCTGTGCCTCCAACACATGCTCGTAACTGTTGAGGGCAAACGCTGGGGCAGTGGACAAGCATTGTTAACACCTCCTTTATGGAGGAGAGGGTGCTGACCACCCTCAAATGTATGAAGGTCTGCCACCTCCTCAAGATACCTTCTCTTGACATTGGAGTGCTTGCCATTTATCGTCTGGTCTCCAATCTGCCTTTCTTCGGGAAAGTGACTGAGAAGGTTGTGGCAATGCAGGTGCAGAAGCACCTGGACTCCAACAGCATGTTGGGGAAACTCTAGTCTGAGTTCTGGCCTTCCGATGGGGTAGAGACTGCACTTGTCAGGGTGAGGAATAATTTTATTTTATTTATTTATTTATTTATTTATTATTATAAGCTGCTGTTGATTCTAGATAAAGGATAACTGGCCATTGTGGCCATACTGGACTTTACAGCGGCATTCAGTTTCAATACAATTGACCATGGGTTGCTGCTTTGGTGACTAAAGGATGTTGCTGACATGATGGGAACTGCCAGTCAGTGGTTTCAGTCATACCTGGAAGACCGGAGTCAATCGGTAGTGATTGATGGATATGCGTCATCCCTGAAACACTTGAACTGCATTGTTCCTCAAGGTTCTATTCTCTCATCCTTGTTGTTCAATGTATACAGGGATGTTATGACCAAGCATGGGGTTGAGTATCATCAGTATGCTGATGATACACAACTGTATGTTTTCATTTTGTTCCCTGGTAACCCTATCATCTCAACCTCTGCCTTAGAGGAATGCTTGAATGATATAGCCAGCTGGATGCATTGAAGCTATCTTGTGCTCAATCCAGGGAAGACAGATGATTCTGGTAGTGTGGGGCAGCCAATATGAGGATGGCCTTGCCTCCCTTAGGCTTCTGCATGTGGATGGGGTCTGGGTAGAAGTAGTGGGCCAGGTAAAGAATTTGAGCGTCATTTTCTGCCACGCTCTGTCCATGTAAACTCAAGTGTCTGACATAGTTCAGAGAGGTTTCTTTTAGCTATGCAATTTGCATAAGTGATGCACTTATTTATCCCAGGCTGACCTTCCCACAGTGACCCATACTTGGTGACCACAAGGCTGAATTTTTTGCAGATCCCTCTTCTATAGGTTGCCATCACTTGTAGCTTGTTCAGAATGTGGCAATGCAGTTGCTTACAGGTTTGGGTAGCTGAGAGGCACTATTGGGGGGAAGTGGCCTTTGAAAGTGACAGGATTCAGTCTGGGCTGCTGCAGAGCTGGGCTCTGCAGTGGTCCCATCTGGGACCTGTCACTTTCAAAGGCCAGCTGGCACAATTGAGCAGCCCATTGGGTCCCGTTTGGGCATTGATGGTGCCCAAATGGAGCCATGTCAATTGGCACCCCAGATTTCTTGGGGGTGCCTGAATCTTCAGTGCTCTGACCCCAATGGATAAACATAACACCAAAAGATCTCAATGTTTTTTGTGGGCAGTACTATCTATAAAGTGCTCACGAAATGGTAAAAGTACTTTTGTCTTCTGCACAGCTATTAGTGGTAAGGGAATGGGAAAGAAAATGGGGAGTGGGTGGGGATATCATGCTTCTGTCTTTGCTTTCCTATTTGACCTTTCTGCAACTCCATAACTCTTTTCTGGTGGCGTATTATTCTCAAGAATCCTGGAATCCCACAGAGAAGCAACGAGGGTAGGGGGTGTCAATTGCAAGGTTCTGTGGTTGCAGCATGCTGCATGAAGATAAAGGGAGGATGAAATGTTGGTGAGATCTTTGTTTAGTTTTGTGGTGAGCTGTCTCCTGGGCGGGGGTGTGGAGGTGGCTGTAAACTTTTTCTTCAGAATCTAAACTTTAAAAATGTGTGTATCAAATGCCACTTTAGGAAGCTGTTTTTGACCTCACACTGACCGATTTCAGGGTACAGTTCTAAAGGCAAAAATGTCAATTTAGGCATCTAACTGCCATTTTTGTTTTTGATGAGCTACTCCTTGGTCCTATCTATTTTATCACAAGTATAAGAACGTGAGGAGTGCCATACTCGGTCAGACCAATGATCCATCTAGCCCAGAATCCTGTCTCCAACAGTGGCCAACTTGGATGGCTTTTGAGAAGTGCACAACAGGATCAATGATTTGATCCATTTCCTCCTGTTCACTCCCAGTCCTTTACAGTCAGAGTTGCATCCCCTGATTTATGGACCTATCCTCTAAGAATGTATCTAATTCTTTTTTAAAAACTAGTTATGCTGTTGGCCTTCACAGTGTCCTCTGACAACATGTTGCATACGTTAATTGTACATTGCATGAAAAAAATACTTCCCTTTAATTTTCTTAAATCTTCTGCCATTTAATAGGAAGTCCCTAGTTTTAGTGTTATGAGAAGTGATAAATAACAGTTCCCTATTTACTTGTTCTACACCACCCATGATACTGGGTATTTTCAGACGTTACGAGATCACAGTGAACCACGGTGAACACCCACCTTTGGTCAATGTGTCTCGAACGTCTGTTTGGCGGCCGCCAGATGTTCACCACGGTCAATACCCACATGGGGTCAATTTAAACCACGCTTCCCGGGCTAGCGGGGGGAATGTCCCGGGAAGCGTGGTCAAAGAGATCCCCAGCGGGGACCAAAAAAGAGTAACGTCTGGCCGTGGCGAATCTGGCCTGACGTGGCGGCCGCATTGGCCCCGCCACCCGCCCGTCTCCCCGGAGGGCGGGCGGCAGGAGCATGGAGGGGGCGGGGCCGTGCGGCCGCACGTTTCGCCATGCGGCCCCGCCCCCTCCCAGGTTCCCCGCCGGGATCCCCCCGGCACGTCTGTGACGGGGTGACCCCGGCGGGAAATGAATGGGGTGATTTCGGTACAGGGCCAATGGGCCCCGTAACATCTGAAATCACCCTCTGTCTTACTGCCATTAGGTATGTCTTATCCAAGCTGAAGAGCTCTAACCTATTGAGCCTCTCCTTGTACAGAAGCTGTTCCATGCCTTTGATTATCTTTGTTGCCCTTCTCTGCACTTTTTGAATTTCTACTACAGTCTTGACTTTTTCCTCTGGTAGTTTCATGTTATTTTCACTGGGGGGTTGGGACCAGTATTAGCAGCAACTGACAAAAAAAAATCCCACATACTTGAAGGGTGTAGTTATAATAGATACAGCAGCTGCAGCTGCACCAGAGCCCATACGCATATAGAATGCATATGCACACTGGAGTGGATTGCCCCAGAAGGGGATCCATTCTATCTTCTACACAGTACCCATTCCCAGCTAGCTGCGCCCCTGACATACTTGAAGGAAGTTGCTGCTTCTCTAGGCAGCAGATGGTCAAGGGAACTTTGGGAGGGACTTCATTGATTCTGTTCATGTGAGTGAGTAATGTTATCCACCATGAGTAAAGCATTGTACAGTTAATCCCTTAAATTACTATATTGAATTGAATTTGAATTTATTGCGTAGCTGAAGCCATAGCATAACAAATATTGATTTGGAAATCTGTAAAGGCACACACTGGATGCTCATTTTTTTAAAATGTATGACTTTTAGTTCAGACAAAGCTCATAATTTCCTCCCAGCATTTGAAAATTGTGGGGAGATAGGCAGGGCCAGCCTTAGAATTTGTAGGGTGAAGGACTGGAAAGGGTTTGCTGAACCATGCCTACCTGCATGTGGATTTGTGCTAGAGGTGTGAACCAGGGGCCCATGTCGTTTTTGTTTTTGTTTTTTCGTTTTCATTATTTAAATCTGTCATTTTCGTTTTCATAAATATCAAATTGTCATTTTTGTTTTTGCTTTTGTTTTGGTTTTCCATTGGTTTCAATGGAAAACACATTTTTGGCTGTAACATTTTTGTTTTTCACTATATTTGACTGGCACTTGGACGGATTGTACCTCCAGTGGAAGGAATTATGTGTACCAAATGCCAAAAAGACTGGAAAAAGGAATCCAATTTTAGAAGCAGTTGAATTAATTTATTTTGCAAAAATCTTCATATACATTCTTAGGTGTAACTTCTTTGCCTCACATTTAATATAGATAAGACTTGGCATGTTTATACCCCTTCCCATATTTACTATCTTTGCCAACTTTCAGAAGGATTGGATAAAGGCTTCTGGTGCTATAAGCAATTAACGTATAAATGTATGTCTGACAGTAACATCTTTGTAGTCCAACCAGTGTACATGATATTTGGCAGGGATCTATATCACACTTTCACGATCATCTCCGCCAAATATCAGAAAGATGTGATAAAGGGTTGCACAGCATATGCAGAGAAGGAGCCTATGCCAGGGATTCTCTTACGTGTAAGATCAGTTTGTGATGCCAATTGGCCAGCAGAAATGTCAACCAAATATCCTCATTCTGTGCTGTGACCATCCCCAACATCTCTCCCCCACTTGCTACTGGGAAGTCAGAAGCATCTGTTTAGGAAAGAGCCAATAGAGATTCTCTTATGTCCTCTGTCCCAGTGCTGCAGGATGTGATTGTGATGATAATTGGCCAGCCTGTATGTGTAAACTATGTCTCCTGATTGCTGGGATGCTATCCACAAAGTCCCAGTTATGTCCCTTCTATGCCCGCCTGAGGGCTGCCCCTTATGCCCACCTCGAAGCCACTACTGATTGGTCCTGTAAATATGGAAGCATGCAGTAATTGTCCAGTGAAGGTCTCTGTCAGTCTTTTGGGTTGCTTCACATACTCCCTTCTACAGCCTCTCTCCCCCTGCCATGCCAGGTGACTGCCTGCCTGACACTGCATGTGCTTATACTTTGTTGAATAATGGTCTTCAAAGGGACAACTTCATTTGCTTATAAAATTGGGTCCCTTTATCAAATTGTCCTGTAGTTTCGTAGAGATGACAGGGAAGGTATGTGATATATTCCCACCAAATATCTTGTAAACAGGATGGAATATACAAATGTTACAGCTGGAAATGTATTTTCAAGTTAATGTCTTATACCATCAGGATCCTTCATCCAATCTTTCTGAGAACTGACAGGTGTGTTAAGCTTGTGGCAGGACATGATATTCACAGGTTTCATGCAAACTGGATGGAAGATAAAGAAGTTGTAGCCATGAATGTGTATGGAGCTTTTATTAAATTCACAACATTCAATTGCATCTAAAATCCGTTCCCTTTATCGAATCATTTCAAAACTTGGTACACATAATGTCCTCCATTGTGGGTACAAATACCACAAAGCACATAATAATTGAATAAGAAACAAAAATGTTATAGCAGGAAATACGTTTTTCAGTGTTTTCCCTTTATTTCAAAAACAAAGTGTCATTTATGTTTCTATTTTTGTTATTTTTGTCATTTTTGTTAGTGCAATAACAATAACGAAAATGACAATATCATTATCGTAATTGTAATAATGAAAACAACATACACATTCCTAATTTGTGCATCCCCCTAATCCCTAGGTATTTGAAGGGCTTCAGAAGCTGCGGGCAGCACCAAAGGGTGCTGCCTGTTAGTTGGCCAATTCAGAAGCTATCACGGCATCAGCACAATGCTACGTTTGCCTGCAACCGCACTGGAGAGCTTCACTTATGGGTGAAAACAAACATGACGCTAACTCTACTTTAACACTGGTTTAACATTTTATATGCATGTTGCAGGGCTATATTGGTGCCTTATGCAGCCCTGCAACATGCATAAGAAATGTTAAACCAGTGTTAAAGTGGAATTAGCATCATGTCTGTTTTCACGTGATGTTTTTCATCTTTTTAAGAGATGAAGAAAGGAAGGGTGGTAGGATAGTGAGTGTTGGGGTGTGAGTATTTGGACCCCTCTGAGAGGGAGATTGGTCATGGGTGGGAAGAGGAGAGGGTTATGTCCCGACCCCTCTGTGAAGGGGGGCGAGGGGGTAAGATTGTAATCTTGAATTGGGTTGAAAATGTTTTGTAACTCTTAATTGGATCTCTGTTTTTACATGCATGTTATTTTTTGTGTTGATGTGGGTTTTGGGCTTTTATATTTCTTGTAAGCTTTCCTGAGTCCTTAGGGAGAAAGGTGGATATAAATCAAAATAAAATAAATAAATAATAATAATAATGTAGTGCCTCCTCCCCATGGTGCTGCTCCCTCGGGGGCACCCTCCACAGCGCCCTAAATGTGGACATGTTTGGGGCGCCACTGGGACGGAATGGGGCCCTGCAACTTGCCCTGGTGAAAATGGTGGCTACCGCTGGGTCTCTTAAGTAGAGAAAATAGCAGGGCCTAGAGTGGTTGCCCTGTGGTAAAGCTGGCCCTGGAGACAGGCAAAATGTGAAGTTGCTGGAGGTGGAAAGGAATTTGGGGTTTTAGAACAGCTGGTTAAATAGTGCTACTACACTTATGGTACTTTTGTAATTTATTTATTAATTTATTCAAATTTATACGCAACCCTTTCCCTGTAATTTTAAAGTGATGTGCATAGCGCCTACAGTGTTTTAATAGGAAGTTTTGCATAAATCTAAATAAGCAAAATACTCACGTAAATGCAAACTGTATAAATATAAAAATTAGTATTCTTTGAAAAGCTGTAGTTTCAGAATAAAACATTATTGTATGAATTTTGTAGATAAGATTTTTTCAATTCTATTTATTTCAGATTGTGATACCTAAAATAATATACTTATTGGATAAACAAATAAACAAACAACTAACTTTTAGGTATGATATTGCCAAAGGATATGTCCAAGGTGAAGAAGATACAAAATGTTTAATTGAACAAATTGCAGGTCATCAATCAATTTATCAGGTGAGGAAAACAACAGATAGTATAGAAAACAGTTAGTCAAAGTATAGAATAGCAAAGTATAGAAAAAGTGTGTTTTGGAAATCTACGTTTTTATTCTTTAAAATGTTACTGATTCATATTCTTATATTAAAAACCTTCAGTTCAAGGAAGTAGTAGTTTGGGTTGTTTTTTGTTTTTTGTAATATTTCTATCCTGCCCTCCTGCCTCAGGCAGCTCGGGGCAGCATACATAAAACAATGAAAATTCAAATCATACAACAACAATAAAATACATTAAAACCATTCAACAATAAACAAAATTCACCCTAACCCCATAAACTCAGGCCAGCACCCATTCCTCTTCCTTCTCTCCCGCCCATCTCCTCCACCACATGCCTGGTGGAAGAGCCAAGCCTTACACTGCTTCCAGAATAGTTAAGGCAAAGAAGGCATAGATAGTTAAGGCAAAGAAGATTAACAAACATAAGCCCCCAAAAGTGTTGAAATCGTAATTTAAGGCAACCACCTTAACTCATGCACCATGTAAGCAATAGAGACATTGGAAAGTCTCACAAATGGTGCTCGCTTATAGCTTAGGCTCTGTGCACCCACACTTTATCTTGCTCTTTCAGCCCTAATCCTTTTCTTTTACAGGTTGGAGGCAACACAGGGGCTGGGGGCAGCAATGACTTGGGGTAGGGCTTGGCAGCTGTCCCCTGTACCATAACAAACTGTTGCACAACATCTTTATGTTTAAACAAAAACTTTTAATAACTTTTTATTCCTAAGACAATAAAAACTACTAGTTCAAATCTGAACTAGACCACACTAAGAGTTTCCACACAGCTTTCAGCCAAAAGGCATGTTCTAGAACAGAAATACATGTGGGCAAAAAAACATTGCCAGGTATGATGCTCTCCCCCACACCCCGACCAAACTTTTGAACTGCTATAGCTCTAACATCCTTTAATTGTATTATACACAATTTGACCACATTGCACATAAACCCCCTTGGTTTACACATACCAAGAATCAAAATGTTAATTTGTCTGTTTCTGGATTTATTAGCATTCACGGTTTCATTCATTCATTTAGTGAAAACTGTTTTTGCCTTAAGTGCTGCCACCACTGTATAATTGGAGTTACTCACTAATTAAATAAAAATATAAGGATGGGTTATCAGGCTATGATAGATGTTGAAGTTAATGATGGAGACCTAAAATTTTGTTCAAAAATACTCTAGTCCTTTTGATATCCTATTAAAAGATAAAAACTGTTCACAAAAGAAATCATCCCTCATTTCTTACACATGCTTGTAGAGCTGGGCCAACACTCTGTAGAGTGCATGTTGCATCTTTTCAAGAGGTGGTGGACTTTCTGCTCCCCAAAAGTTCTGAATTAGCCTGACCTTTTTAGGGACTTTCTAACTAGGGAAGGTAGTTTCTCCTCAAATCCCTCACTCTTACATGATAAACTATAACTTTATACCAGAATCTGTCTCTCCTATCCATTTCCAAACACTCATATTTGTTATGTTTGTAATAAAAATATGTAAAATACAAACTTGCAAAGGTGTATATCTCTTGTTTAGCAGAAGTTGCAATTTCCTTTTGTTTTTGTAGGAAATAAATAAAATTATGGATCAGAACAAACAAGATGCTATGAAAGAGCTAGGTACGTAAAACTGATACCTTATAGTAGATATCCTTCAGCGATGCTTCTAGCACTGCTATTACTTTGAATATTGGGCTACTAACATTGAAAAAGAAAAATGGGTTATTTAGCTTTAACTGGGAGTACTGTGATGAATTCTTTCAATGACAAAAGGTTCTGATAAAGATGTGAAGCATGGGCATTCTAAATATGTGAATTTGTGCAGGCAACCATGTCAAAGAACTCCAGTTAGCGCAGTTTTTCTTTCTTCTCACAAGACTATAAAGTACCGTTCCTTGACTTAGAAAGTTAAAGGAACAAGTTGTGTCAGAGTTTCTTCAGAAAAGATTTCTTCAGAAAAGATTTCTCAGCCTTTCACTTACAAGGCTGAGAATATTTGGCCGCTTTGTGGGGAGAGAGTTAGGCCACTTTTTGGCAACCTGGAGGATTTTTATTAACTTAGGCCCCCGGTTTTCTTAGACAACAGGCCTCTATTTGAGATGAGTTTAAACCTTAAATATCTGCTCAAACGGAAGTTTGAGGACAAGTAAGTAATACAGTTATCCTTCGTTTTTGCACTTCCTCTAAAATACAGTGGAGTCCTATTAAATTAAATTTTGTAGGACCTCTGTAAAGTTTGAATTATCAGAAATTCAGCTTTTACAGATTTACATAAATGGGGCAGCATAAGATTTACTCAAGGACAACTCTATCCTCCCAGCTAAAAATACCAGTATCTTTGAGTAAATTAAATGATTCCTTGTCAGCATGTGGTTAAAATACTGTGTATACCCTCCAAGCTTGTAATGCAATGTAGCGATATTCCTGTTTCTTTTTGGGTTGAGTATTTGCTGCATGTAAGTCCCACATGTATTACCATTCAGGGGTCAAGTATTTGTCATATGTTAGCCCCGAGAAGGGCAAGACACTATCATTTAAGGGTTGAGCATTTGCCATATAAGCCCTGAGAAGGGCAAGACTTTTATCACCCTTAGGGTGAAGTATGTAAGCCCAATAGGGCTAGGTTTTTATAGGTGGGGGAATAAGCTTGGTAAAATAATTTTGTACTTTTTAAAAAAAAGTGTATTTTAAAATGTACTGTGTTGTTTGTTTTTTGTACTGTGTATGGTGCATGGTGAAAACCGAACCAATAAATACATACATACATTCCTGTTTCTGCTGCTGTAAGAAGCCAGCATTGAACTCCTGTCCTCACAGGTTCTGGAGCACTGGCCAGTGGCCAGTCCTTCTGTGTCTTTGCCTCAGGCCCAGCCACACACTTGTAGAAGTCTGCCTGCATTGCCCTTGCCACACCCTTCCTGTTTGTCTTCAGCCCCAATCACACCTCCCAGCATCCTAGTTGGCTGCCATCCAACATATAAGGCTTGCTGGTAGCACCAGAAAGCTGGGTGGAGGAACTCTTTCTTTCACTCTCACTTCTCTTCCTCTTTCCAGCCCTGTCCTCCAGTTCTTGCTCTGTTCTTCACTTCCCTTACCTTGCTCTTGGCCCTAGCCCTTGTCTCCTACCCCTTGCTCTTGTTTTCAGCCCCAGTCCTTGTTTCTTTTCATGCCTCTCCTCTAGCCCTTGCCTCAGCCTTGCTTCCTGATTCCCCTTCCTGTCTTGTCTCCCAGCCCTGAGCCTGGACTCCTTCTCTCCAAGCCCACCCATGACCCAGACGTCTCACTCCTGTGCTCCTTGCAGCCATTCACCTGAACAACAAGAAATAGAAGTGCTACATCTACCTGCACTCCAGGCTCCAAGCTTGCAATGAAATATAGAGTGCTCCTCTTCACTGCTGTTCACCTGAGTGGGAGGGCTTGCAATGATAGGAGCGCTGCTGCATTGCATTAAACTTGGAAGGTATCTTCTACACTGGGTAAAAACAAACATGATGTGGGCTAGGAAGCCACTACGCCACCTGCACAACTGATTTCACCAGTATTTTTGCCACATGCTGCCAAGAAATCATGAATTCCCTTAAAGCTACTGATATTTTTAGCTGGGTGGAATTATAGATTTATTTATTTCAGTTTGTATCCCACCCTTTCCCTTAGGCTGCCTCATATTTCAACTTATTTTTAACAATTAACTTTTAACCATTAACATTAAACTAATTAACTCAACTAGTAAGCCTCACAACAACCCTGTGATGTAGGTTAGGTTGAGAGATCTGTGACAGGCCCAGCCCAAGGTCACCCAGTGAGTTCTTAGCTAAGGCGAGTCTTGAACTGGGGGCCTCCCCCTACCTACCACTACCTCCCAGTCCCAGTACTGCACTCTTAACCACTTAGCCACCTGCCTCGCCAGGGTACTAAGGCGAAGTTCCATATCGAACCCAGAAGGAAACTCCAAATCATGGCCCCTGAACAACCTGGGGTTCTGATCCCCTTTGGGCTCACCATTTGTGAAAACACCTCCACACTGTGGAGTACTACCTATTACTGGAAGGCTTCCTACATCCCAGCAGGGTGTCTGTGACCTGTGCAGAGTAGCCTAGAGCCTGGGGTTGGTTGTGTTCAGCTTCCACGCATGAAGGCAGAGCAGACCTGGTTCATGGTAGCTCAGAGACCCCTGAACAAACAGGTCCCTCCCTGTTGCATCTGGACAATATCTGAGAACCATGGGCATGTGGGTCAGAGAGGAGCTATCAAGATCACCTTGGCCCTCTCCCTGTGGACCTTGCTGAGGGTCTTGCCCAGTAGGGGGAATGGCGGGAATGCATAAAGCAGCCCCTTTGGCCATGACTGTGCTAGTGCATCAGTGGCCACTGCCCCTTGTCCTGGAAAAGTACCTCCCTGCCGACTCACCCTGCAGACCCAGCTTAGTAACTCCAAATACACATGAAGTGTATTTGGAGTGACTAAGTACCTCATCATCAGTATATACAATCATAGTCCATAACAATTTCCAGTATAGCCGGATGCTCAGCCCTCTGGCAACCCAGGGCTTCTCTAGCCCGAGTCCAACTACCAGCATCTATGGATCTGATACAGTCCCTCTAGCTCCAGGCCTCTTTATCCATTACTGAAACCCCAGGCTATAACCAGGACTCAGCACTGTCCTACGCCCAGATTCCCTCCAAGCAACCCAGTACTTCTTACCCATGTTGCCTTCAGGACCTTGGAGAGAGTTTCTCAGTCCAAGCATCCAGGCTATCCCTGCAGTCTAGCCTGGTCAGGACCCTGGAGAGCGCATATGCTGGCGTACCTCTCAGACCTGATGCCAGACCTAGACTGACGCCTCCTTAAGTTTTCCTCTCTTTATATAGCTCCGGGGGAGTGGCTAGCCCTTCAGACCTCCAGCCCTTAAAGGGCCAGCACCCTGCTAAGCTCCCAAGTGCCTTTCACTGTGTTTTCCAGCTGCTTCAGGGCTGGCCTTGCCAAGCCCTTCTCCAGGTGCTTGTTTGGTGCCTCCCAGCCAGTCCACTTTTGACTTGCACCCTCACACAGCCCCTCAAGGCTGCTCTCTGCTACAACCCCATTTGTCGCATATCATCTTGAATACCTCTGGGTGAAGGGCCCACTCCTTGGGGTCAACATGCCACCGGCTCAACCAGTTGGCTCACACATTAAGAACATAAGTAGTGCCATACTGGGTCAGACCATCAAGCCCAGCACCTGTCTCTGACAGGGGCTAATCTTGGTTCCTTGGAAGAAGTACCCAACAGGTCACAATGGGGTGATCCATTTCCTGTTGGTCACTTCCAGCTCCTGGCAGTCCATTCCCCAAACCTACTTGGCTAATAGCTGCTGTTGGACCTAACCTCCAAAACCTGTCCAAGCCTTTCTTAAACAGCTATATCGTTGGCGTTGACCACATCTTCTGGCAACAAATTCCACAACTTAATTGTGCACTGAGTGGAAAAAAAACACTTTTATTTGTATTAGTTTCATGGAGTGTCCCCTAGTTCTAGTACTATTTGAGTGGGTAATGGATTTCCTCTTTTCAAATTCCTCCCTTGACCCCCTCCAATCGAGCAGCCGCCCTCTCCATTAGACTGTGACTGCCCTCGCCAAAATCACCAATGACCTTCTCTTAGCTAAGTCTAAGGGCCTCTACTCCGTTCTTGTCCTCCTCAATCTCTCTTCTGCTTTTGACACTGTTGACTGACAATGGTCTTGTCCTGGATTTGTTGTCCTTCCTTGGTTTCCAGGACTCTGTTCTTCACTGGTTCTCTTTGTATCTCTCAAACCTTTCCTTCAACGTTTCTCTTGCTGATACCTCCTCTACGTCAGTTCCCCTCTCGGTGGGAATTCCCCAAGGCTCTGTCCTGGGCCCTCTTCTCTATTTACACACTTTCTCTGGGTAAACTCATTGAAACCCACAGTTCTTCTTCGAGGATCTCCGCAATTCTCACTCTTAGGATTCACTTCCTGCTTCACAGGTACCAGAAAACCTCTCATCAGCAGTATCCAGGCAGAATATGCCTGGAAAAAACTAGAACATGGTGAGGGCTCTGCCCCTCCATCCCCCTCCCATCCCGAGAAAAGCGTGGGCCCACATCATGAGGGATGGGCCAATATAAATAGGGGGAGGAGCCCTCACCGCCTCAGTTCCTTCCAACCACGTGGCATTGGAAGACTTCTCCGCACTACTCAGTGTTATTCAGTAGTAAAAAAAAGAAGAAGAAAGAATAAGAAATTTCGTGAGTTACCGAGTGCTGCCATAGCCCGCGGGGGCCTTTCCCTGGGCTTAATCTGCCCCTCGGGGCGAGCGGGAATGCCCAAACAGCCGGGCTTCAAAAGATGTAGTTCTTGTCCCGCCACCCTGTCTATCAGCGACCAGCACGCTCGCTGTTTAGCCTGTTTGGGAAAGGCCCATAATACCCAGGCTTGCAGAGCCTGTTCAGTTTTATCCAACCGGGCCAAACGGGCCAGGACTCTCCATCTACAGGATCTATTGACAAAAAGGGCACTAGAGGGTGGAGAAGAGGGGCCTTTCAGGCTCCCCACATGGCACTCCAAGGCACCGGCAATGGAGACGGGGCAGAGGACACCGACGGAGCCAGCACCTGCAGTACCGTCTCCGCCCAAGGACAGTTCCCATGCCTCCGGTACCATCCACCCCATGGAAGGTGGTACTGATGTGCCCCGTGCACATAGTTCTACCTGCTCCTCGGAGCGAGGCACTAAAACTGACAAAAAGAAGAAGAAAAAGAAAAGCTCCTCACGGGAAGCACCGAAATGGGCCGGAACAGGGGAGGTGGTGGCTCCTCAACTACAGGAAGCATCATTGTTGGGACCGACAGATGCAATGCCACAACTACAACCCCTGCAACCAACGGCATCACTGTCGGGACCGACGGGTGTGATGTCACAGCTGCAGCCCCTGCAACCAACGGCTCTGATGGCGCGGGCTGTCCCACCCCTGTTGCTCATGCTACCACCGACGGTGCCGAGAGACTCGCGCTCCCAGTCGCGCAGGCACTACCGCTCATGGTCCTGATCCCCGCAGTGCGGAGATTATCACAGAACCCTGCTGAGGTACCATAGGGAACGCAGATCCCGCTCGCTGTGCTCCTTCTGTTCGCCTTACAACCCAAGGGACAGACGCCAAGAGTATGTCTACATCCAGGGCTACCGATACCGGTCCCGGAGCCCATCGCCATATAGGGCGTGAGTGGATTTTGACTTCTTGGAATGATTGGGAAGGGAACATCCCTATGTACCGCCGGTTCTGCCAAGGGCAGCAGCAACAGTGTCTCATCCCCCACCTTCAGATGCTGGCTCGGTGCAGGCATCCCAGGACATCGGTACCGTCGATGTTAGACCCCACATGCCAGTGCTGGAGAGCGCAGTGATGCAATCACAAGATGAAAGGTTAGCACCCTCAGAGCTATTGACCTCACTACTGGGGAATCCAAGAGATGAGGCAGTACCGCAGGTATCAGCGCCAGTTGGGGTAGCCTCCCCAGGGAGATCGGCATCTCGCTCATCATCCTCATCATCGCCGTTGCTTGAGGAAGATGAGACAATATCCCCTCCCCCTCCAGATTCCATTTCGGACCCCAATATGTCCTTGGCAACCGAGGATTCGAAGGCCTTTCAGGCAGTGCTCAGGAGAATGGCATCCTCCCTCCCTAAACTCCCTACGAGGGTAGTTTAAAAATCCCAAATGGGGCCCATCTTTGGGATCTTAGGGGCGGGTGAATCTGGCCACATTATGTTACCGCTGTTAGAGCAACTGTTGGAGCCTGCCTCAGCCATCTGGAGTAAACCCGCTTCTGTGGCACCTACTAATAAGCTAGCGGACTCTACATATGCTATGCCGAAAGAGGGGGGCTCAGATTTTTCACAAACATCCCCCCCCCCCAACTCCCTAGTGATTGCCGCAGCATCGGTAAAAGCCCGAGCGGGAGGGGTACAAATGTCCCCAGCTGACAGGGAGGGAAGGAGACTGGACGTACTGGGAAGGAAAATGTTTTCGTCGGACTCCCTGTCATTCAGAATTGCCAATTATGCATCCGCCATGTGCAGCTACCAACACTGGCTGTGGTCAAGGCTCAGTAGTACCACAGACCCTAATCAGATAGAAGCACTCCAGAATGAAGGCATGCAGATGGCCCAATTCCAACTGATGGCAAATATGCACATGGCTGATGCCAATGGCAGAGGGATGGCATCTGCCATTGCACTCCGGAGGCATGCATGGCTCCGTTCCACAGCCCTGACACAAGAAAATAAAATGAAAATAGAGGACTTACCATTCGATTGTGAAGGGCTTTTCTCCGCATCTACCGATGACACCCTGAAAAAAATCAAAGAAATGAATCAAATGGCCAGATCTACAGGGGTTATATGACCATCCAAAAGAAACCCTACCCTACCCCAAGTGCCTATGCCTTTTCCCCTAGAAGGCCCGCGTACCAGCCATATAACTACCAGGCTGGGAAGCGTTTCCAGCAACAGACTTCGTTTCAATACCATCAGTCACAAGGCCCCCAGCAACACAAGGCATCCTCTAATTCATCTTCTGGACAGCAGACGAAGTCCGGTTTTTAACGACACCTCAATCAAGGGAAATTATGAGGCTAGTCCCTCATTCCATGACTGCCTATTACCCTTTCTACCCCAGTGGGAGACCATCTCTACCGACTGCTGGGTCAGAGAAATTATCCAGTTTGGCTATGCCATTCAGTTCCACTCCCTCCATCCCCGTTCTTCCTGCCCCCCAAGGGGCTCCCCCCCCTCAACTCAAATACTAGTTGAAATTCAGAAACTCCTCCAGAAGGGAGCCATTGAGCCAGTTCCCAAGTCTGAGCTTAATGCTGGCTTTTACTCTAGATTCTTTGTGGTTCCTAAAAAGGACTAGGGCTTCTGCCCTATCCTAGACTTCAGACAACTCAATAAGTTTGTCTGTAAGTTTAAGTTTCGCATGACCTCCCTACCCATTATCTTTATGGGGTTACGGCAAGGCGACTGGTTAGCTTCCCTTGATCTACAGGATGCCTATTTTCATATTTCTATCTGTCCATCTCACCACAAATACTTACGCTTCATTGCAGGAAATCTTCGGTTCCAGTACTGGGCCCTCCCGTTCAGACTATCTACGGCACCACGTGTCTTTACAAAATGTGTCGCGGTGGTCGCTGCCCATCTCCGAAGGTTAAGGGTCAGAATATTCCCGTATCTGGACGACTGACTGATCGCAGCTACATCGCAGCAAGAACTTCAATGACATCTGAAATTAACAATGTCATTGCTCGAGGGTCTAGGTTTTGTCATCAACCTACCCAAATCACATCTACGCCCTTCCCAGCACTTACCCTTCATAGGGGCAATACTGGACACCCGCCAGGCAAAAGCTTACCTGCCAACAGAGAGATTCCTTGCCAGAGGCAGTGCCCTGGATGTTCTTCAATCCCACCCGACCAAGTCGGTTCACTTCTTCCTTCAATTACAAGAACTGATGGCATCCACTACAATGGTGACACCACATGCGTGTCTTCACATAAGACCACTACAGCAATGGTTGGCACAGAACTACACCCCAACCCTCCACCCGCTCAACATGAAGTTATCAATAACACAAGGACTTCTCAAGAACCTCCAGTGGGGGTCATATGCGGACCAAATCTTGAAGGGAGTGCCCTTCGATCCTCCGGGCATCCATGCATCGATCACCTCAGACGCATTTTTAACCGACTGGGGTGCTCACATGGGAGACATTCAAGTCCATGGACTATGGTCCCCAGAAGAAGCACGCCTTCATATCAACATGTTAGAACTCTGGGCAATATGCTGGGCTCTGAAAGCCCTACTACCCCACATCAGGGGAAAGAACATTCTAATTGTAACAGACAATACCACAGCTATGCGGTACATAAACAAACAAGGCGGCGCAAGATCTACATGTCTATCCAAAGAAGCAGAGACCATCTGGTACAGGTGCATAGAACATGACATACATGTTCAAGCAATTCATTTGGCAGGCCAAGACAACTCAGTGGCAGACCTCCTCAGCCACAAGAGGGCGGACCGGCACGAATGGTCGCTGAAAGAGGATGTTCTTGTGGACATTTTTCAGGAATGGGGGACACCAAGGATAGATCTGTTCTCGTCACAAGAGAACACGAAGCTCCCAGAATTCTGCAGCCGGGCAGGATTAGCACCAGGATCAATATCGGATGCCTTTGCATTCTCCTGGCACGGGACCTTCCTCTATGCCTGTCCACCGATCCCTCTCCTCCACAGAGTACTATGCAAAATCAGGACAGACAAGGCCCACCTGATTCTGGTCACCCCCTTTTGGCCCCGCCAAACCTGGTTCCAAACCTTACAAGGGATGGCATCACAAGTCAAAACTCTCCCACTCATACATGATCTTCTATCTCGGGACCAGGGAAGAATCCTGCACCACGATTTGCAGATGCTCCACCTCGCCACATGGTTGATCTTGCCCTAATAAGGAATGCACTTCCAGAAGTCTCTGAGATTATGCTAAATTCCCAGAGACTCTCTACCTGTAGGTGCTATGAGATGAAGTGGAGGCATTTTTCTAAGTGGTGTGGATCACAATCCATTCCTCTACACTCCCTAAATATGAATCACATTTTTCTTTATCTTCTGGCCCTACAGAAATTGCGTCTATCTATTCCATCTATAAAGGTGCACCTGGCGGCACTGTCATCACGCTTACAGCCAGAAGACCAGGAAACATTATTTTCCCATTTTCTAATGAAATCTTTTTGTAAGGGGTTAGTAAACACTTTCCCACCGCGATCTCAACCTGCACCTCAGTGGGACCTGAAACTTGTACTATTGAAACGGATGTCTCCTCCCTTCGAACCCTTAGCCTCATGTAGCTTGGAGGACCTAACTATCAAGACTACTTTCCTGGTGGCAATCACCTCAGCACGGAGAGTGAGCGAACTGACTGCTCTTAGAGCTTCACTACCCTATATCCTGTTTCATAGAGACAAAGTTGACCTAAGGGTCGATCCGACTTTCCTCCCCAAGATAGCATCTCCTTTTCACCTAAATCAGACGATTTCGTTACCAGTATTTTTTCCTAAGCCTCATACTTCATTTGCGGAACGGACGCTCCACACTTTGGATGTTAAAAGAGCATTAGCCTTCTACACTGAGCGAACTAAAAGCATCTGAGCATGTGACTCGTTATTTATATCATATGGGGGCCAGAAAATCGGAGTCAGGAGCTCTTCTCAAAGACTTTCCAAATGGATTATCCTATGTATACAAAAATGTTATGCCTTACCAAATAAGGTCCCACCCTTGGGCTTGAGAGCACATTCCACTCGAGCTACGGCTGCATCTCTTGTGAATTTTCATGGGATACATCTTTCGGACATATGTAGAGCTGCATCAGTGCATACCTTTACTGAGCACTACTCTCTGGACCTTGCGGCCAGGTCTGACTCCCAGGTGGGGAAAGCAGTACTCGACTCATTACTGGAGGGACATCCTCGACTCCCTCCTCTTTGAGGTAGGTGTTCAAACTGCTTATTACTCTCCCAAGAGTGAGAATCACGGAGATCCTCGAAGAAGAAATAGAGGTTACTTACCAGTAACTCTGTTCTTCAAGAGAGCTCCGCGTATTCTCACATCCCACCCTCCTTCCCCTCAGTCTCGTATGGACATTGCTGGGGTCTTCCGGACCGGGGTTGGAAGGAACTGAGGCGGTGAGGGCTCCTCCCCCTATTTATAATAGCCCATCCATAGTGATGCGGGCCAGCACTTTTCTCAGGATGGGAGGGGGATGGAGGGGCAGAGCCCTCACCATGTTCTAGTTTTTTCCAGGCATATTCTGCCTGGATACTGCTGACAAGAGGTTTTCCGGCACCTGCGAAGCAGGAAGTGAATCCCAAGAGTGAGAATACGCGGAGCTCTCTCGAAGAACAGAGTTACTGGTAAGTAACCTCTATTTTCCAGTATCACCTGTATGCTGATGACATGCAGCCCTGTCTCTCGACTTCCACACTCTCCCCCCCTCCATACAGTCTTGTACTGCTGACTGTCTTGCTGACATCTCTGCCTGGATGTCTCACCACCAACTCAAGCTTAATATACCCAAGGCCAAACTCCTCATCTCCCCGCCCCCCCAAATGTTCCCTTTCTACTTCCTTCTCAATTTCCATTGAGGGAGTCACCATCTGACTGGTCCCTCAGGCGCATAGCCTGGGATTCATCTTTGACTCCTCCCTCTCCTTTATGCCTCAGATCCAGGTTGTTGCTAAATCCTGTCGCTTTGCTCTGTATAATATTGCTAAAATCCAGCTCTGCCTTACCGTTGCCACTGCAAAAACCCTAGTCAGTGCCACATGGCTCTCCTCCCACAGTCATTGGCGTGAAGAACATACATAAATCGAGCACCACCATTTGTGCTATCCACCGCCCCCTGCCCACCATGGTACTTTCTTTCTGGTAGGTGCAGACATAGAGAATTACGGGGGGGAGAGGGGGGGAGGGAGGGGACAGAGCATTAAATAATTTAAGTAATTTTAAATTCTTCTTTGAGTGGGGCTCCGTGGACTCATACCTATGGGTTCTGTGCCTGTGCAGATTAGCCTGGAAGCTTCTCCAAGCAGTTGTTCCTCTGCATGCCATGGCCCCTCTCTCATTGGCTTGTGCTTTTGGCAGGCTTCTGCAGCACTATAAAAGGAGGGGGAAGGTGCGCATTACTGTAGTTTTGTCCAGCCACCACAGCTTATGGGAGAAAACAGGGTGCCCAATAACAGCTGTCGGCGTGTTCTATGGGGTAATAATTTAGTAATATTTATTTCAGAGGAGCATTAGATAACATTCCCCAGAATAAAAGACAAACCTCTGCCTCTTTAGCAGTTACATAAATGTCACATCAATCTTACAGAAATAATACTTGAATACAAACAAACACTTGCACTGACTTTAACCATTACAGCTTTGCACAACTGTCTCACATGCCCACTCAGAAGATGTGGGTACACCTCTTGGCACTCTCTGGTAGTCAATTCAGTTACGATTCCAAATAGGGGTCTCTAAACCCAGCCAACTTCACCTGAGTCTCGCAGCCCCAGTATCTGCCCCAGATGGAGAACAGAACTTTGAGCCTCTCTAGTCACCATAAATAATTATCTGATTAGTCAAGCAATCAAAGAAATCAGTGCAAGCTGTCCTTACTCCTTGATGCCCTGGAGGAATGTGTAGCTGTATCCTACTGTTTGCAGGGCTTTTAACAGAGCTGCAGTCCCACTAGGCCAGATGGTGCTGAGATAGGCCTCCAATGTGAGGCACTGGCAGAAACCAGAATCAATAGCCCCTTCCGTCCTGGGCCACTCTGCTGCTTCTAGATCCTATTCCAGGGTATTCTGGTACTGCTATTCCTGTCCAGAGATTACTCAAATGGGGTCACAGCTTGCCCCTCAAACCCTCAGCTCTCTTCCTTCCACAGACCTTGCTCTCCTCTTCTCCCTGTCAGATCAGCTCCAAACATGGCCAGCCGGTCTCTGTGGGCCACTTAAGACATTTCTTAAAGTCCCCCTCTCTCTACCCAGTGATAGACAGATATAGATACAGTGCTGGGTAGAGAGAGGAGGACTTTAAGAAATGTCTTAAGTGACCCACTTCAATTCCGCTAATTGACCCACATGACGCATGCCTGGTTTGCCTAGGAGAGGCACTTCAGACAACTGGATGTCAAGCATGTACCAGTCTGCTGGGCAGAGCACTAAAAGACTGCAAGATATGCTTGCACTTTCTATTAACAAAAAAGACATTAGAGGCACCCAGAGACTCTTCTTGGTCTTTTCCAAAACTTGGCACTCTCTGGCACAAAAGCCAGGCCCAGCTCTGCAATCTATGGCAACCTGTTCCTCACTGGCACTGACAGCCTCGGTTCCCCTGACATTCTCTGCACCCACCATCCTCCCTTGCACCACCTGGTAGCAGCACCATGTTGGCACCGACCATGCATATAACATCACTTGGAAAGGGGGGGGGGGACAATTTAATAATCTCGTCTCCCACTTGCAAGAGAGATTTTAAAAAATCTAAGCATACCTTTAAGTCTCAAGAAAAAGAAACAGGATAAATCTGAGGAGCATGATCATGACACAAAATGGCCTAAAAAGAAACCAGATCTTGTCAGCACTCCTTCCTCTCCAACTGACATTGATTGACTTCAGTCTTCAGGATCCCCACATACACAGATCTCCATTCCAGCTACTCCATCTGAAACCCCAAATGGCTCTTTGGAGGAATCCCCCAGGTTCTCTCCTCAGTCATACTTCTTAGACACCGACGAGCCTATCCCCCTCCATCGCTTCATTTCACTCCACCTTTGGCACAGCCCTCTGCCTGCTGCGGTAAACCTACTCAACCAGTCCATCAACCGCCGGTTCAGTCTCTGTACGCATACCATTCAGGTTACAATTCACCAGCCTATGTGCTGAGTTACCACCAATGGCACACTTCCCATAATGGCCATCACCTTGCTATCAACCATATCCTTGGGATCCTTCATTTCAACCTCCGTATAACTATCATTTTTATGTCACCCAAGGCTCAAGACCTACTGAAGCTCCATCTTTCACCTCACTAGGCAGGCCACCTACCTTACTCCCATTGCTGGTACCAATAATGTCCACTGGACATCCTGCTACAACCACTGAGGCACAGACTCCTCTGGCACAAACAGGCCATTTTTAAAGGCCATTCTGCAAGAGAATATCCCGCCAGCACCATCTACTGGCATATCCTTTGCAGTTCATTCTACCACAACGGACCACTCAGGCTCCACTGCCTTTCACCACACCGGCTCCTTCTCCTACTCAGATGTATTTCTTGACCCACTCGACACTACTTATACTAACATCATCGCTACCCTCAGCACCAACTGTCGTGACCACTGCAGGAATTTCCCCTTCTGCTAGTTCTCAAGGAGTCCCACTTGTACAATCTGATTCCAGACATGATACCTCACCCACACTGCAACCCAATCAGCAGCTGTTGAAAGCTGCACTGGATACTTCAAACAAGGATTTCTCCTCTTCTATTCTTAATTCTTCTAATGACTTAGAGACTCTCTATCATCTCCCTCAGATACCGTCTCCAATCCTTCCCAAACAACTAATTCTGAGGATCACAAGAAATTTCACTCATTATCACTAAAATGGAAAAGACGCTTAACCTTATTAAAACTATATGCATGGAAGTAGAGGAAGAACCAATATACAGAATTCTGACCAAACACTCCCATTAGAGGACCACTTGATTCAGGGCATGCTCTTTGCCCAACCTTCCCCAGAAGTCCCGATCACAACAGATGCTTCCATTCTCGGTTGAGGGTAGAGGTGTGCATATAATTTTTGTTATATCGATAACGAAAACAAAAATTGTCATTTTCGTTATCTTTATTGCAATAACAAAAACGACAAAAAATAATAACGAAACCAATAAAAGTTATTATTCACTTCGTTATTGCCTGGAGTTGTTTTTCTGGAGAGGGGAGGATGGAGTAGACATCTCAGAGTCAAAAACAGTGTTGAACTCTTGAATTAGGAGGGGAAGCAGGTCCCAGCATTTGGATGGCACCGTACGATTCCTCAATGCCTCTGCCTCCCAGAGCCAATCAGGAGGGCTCTGGGGGAGGGCATTGCAACCCTTTATATTGGAGGGCAGGGCTGCTTCAGTTCTTCCATTAGCTCTTTTGCTTTGTCAGGGTGCGTTTGCAGAAGCTGGTGCTTGCAATAATCCATATACAAATATATCCCTTCCTACCACCCAATCCTTATTCCTTACCCTTACATTTTACCATTTTCCTTCCCCTGCCTGTTTCCCCCTGTAGGTACACATATACAGAGATAGATATAGGTAGTATAGTTTAGATATACATAAATAGATAGGTAAGTAGATTATAGATATAGAACAGAGATAGATTAGAGATAGTAGATATATATCTCTGAATTTTCCTTCCCCTGTCTGTCTCCCCCTGTCCATATATTATTTAGATATAGATATTAGTTGTATAGAGAGAGAGATTAGATATTTAGATACTAGTCTGTTTTATTATATATATTAGGATTATAGGATAGGAATATTTTGTATTATACATAGGTAAGGTTTATCTTAGATTCTGTATATATTATATAAATAAAACTACACATTGTGTACAGTATATATTGCAGTTCTTTCTGTACCACACTGAGAAGGGGAAGGAGTTCAACTGCTGACAAGTTTGGGGCAGGTGGTCCTGGTAGGGGGCATGACCGTGACCATGGTATACATGGGCGAGTTGGTAAGTCTGCCAGTGGTGACACTTCTGCCACTGGTGGCAGCCCCCCACCCAAAATTAAGAGGCCAGCATTTTTCACCCCCAAGCTACAGGTCTTATCAGGGGAAGAGGTGGCAGAGATTATTATTGGAGGAAAGGCATCTGTGGAAGGCAGGGAACCCCAGCCTTGCACTAGCACTGGCACTGGAGGAGGGAACAAAGGTGGGGTGCAGCAGCAACAGTGCACCCCTTCTGAACCACCAGCAGCTGGCACTGGCAGCAGTGATATTGCACTGGGGGCAGCGGATGTGGGGAGGAATGATGGTGCTGGTGATGTGGGTGCTGTTGCTGTGAGTGGGGCTGGGGCACCCACCCTCTCCTGTTGGGCAGACTTCTCCCTCTGGCATCACCCTCCATGATTTGGGGGAGGACTTATTTAAAGACATCCCAACCCTTGGCAGGAACACAAGCAGCCCATTGTTCTCATTCTCCCTCAGTGTTTCTGTGAATAGCAGCAGGGCATCCTCTCCTGTGCTGCAATGTGGTAGCAGCAACAGCAGCTTCATCATGGGTGTCATGGAGCTGGGCAATGAGGAGAAGGTGGAGGACACTCCTGCTCATGATGGTCCTCATGTGGCCCCGTTGGGGACAGAGGCAGTGGCCCACAGCAGCAGTGGCACGAAGAAAGCAGGGCGCCCCTGGGGGCCTGTGTGGGACCATTTCAGGTCAGCAAGGTGGCCTGCATTCACTGAGGGAAGGTGGTGAAGTGTGGGAATAAAAGGGCAAACCTCAGTAACACCAGGATGTTCTCCCACCTGAGAAGTATGCATCAGGCAATGATGCAGGAACTAGAACGGAAGTTAGGCACGGTGGACAGAAGTGGGTTCCCAATCCCTGCTGCAGTGAGCACACCCTCCTCCTCTGCTCATGGCAAGGGAAATGAGGCAGAGCAACAGCCCCTGTCTCAAACTTCCTGTGAGCAGCTGCAGCAGCATCAGGCCACTATGTAGGAGCTGGGGTTTGGACAGTTCTGACATGGAGGGCGTCCTCCAGTGGCAATCAAAATCACTGGGTGAGTGGGTGAGATTATTGCATTGGATGACCAGCCCTTCAGCATAGTGGAAAAACAGGGATTCTGCCGACTGGTGGCACTGCTTACACCGAAGTATCAGATGCCTTCACGCACCATCTTTAGTAGGTGGGTGGTGCCCTCCATGTACCAGGGAGCGGGTGAGGGAGCAACTGACCAGGGCAGGTGGAGCAGTTTTGCATTTTACAATGGACATTTGGAGCAGCCGAAATGCACAACATGCCTACCTGGCCCTGACTGCTCGCTGGTGGCAGCTGCAGATGACAGGAGGAGGAGCAGTAGCTGGCAGGGGCAAGGGGCAGGGTACAGGTGGACCCTGCTTCACGCCCAGGTCATTGGCAAGAGCCACACTGCCGCCAACATAAGAGGAGCCTTGGACACCATGGTGGAGGGGTGGCTAAAGGAGGAAGCATCTTTCACCAAGGGGTTTGTGGTCAGTAACAACACGGCCAACATGAAGAGGGCAGTGCAGGATGCCGGGTTCCAGCACATCCCCTGTGCTACCCACACCCTTGACCTTGGTGGTGATGGATGCTCTGGCCCTGGGGGACAACAAGGGAGATGGAAGCAGCAACCCCCTTACCCTGCTGATTGAGATGAGCAGAAAAATCCCAGGGTATTTTAATATGCGTGTGAAGGGTGGACACCTCTTGAGGGAGAAGTAGGTGGAGCTGGGGGTACAGCAGCACTGCCTCATGCAGCCTCAGGACATCAGTACGAGGTGGAACTCCACCTGCCTCATGCTAGAATGTCTGGTGGAGCAGCAGCAGGTCCTGCATGAAGTAGCCCTTGAGGGGGAGATTGGGGTGGCAAGGCCACTAGGGCAGGAAGAATGGGTCGCGATGGCCCAGACTGTGCACGTTCTTAACCCCTTTAGGGATGTGACGGAGACCCTAAGTGCGGCGATGGCCACCCTGAGCCAGGTCACCCCCATGGTCTGTAGTCTGGTCAGGCAGATGGCAGGCTTCCTGGCTGACCAAGGGGTGGGGGATGGGGGACAGAGAGGCTCCTTGTACCAGAAATTGTGGCCCTGGTACAAAGGTTGAAGATTGGTTTTGACCGCCTGATTGGGAAGGAGGCCTATATTCTCTGCACCATGCTGGACCCCAGAGTGAAGGCAAGTGTGGCATCTCACATGACAGACTTCACCCTGAGGAAGCATTCTCTGGTGGAGAGGGTGCGGGCAGTAGAGGGGGCTATACGGCGGTGGCATCAGGGCTGTAAGGAGGGGCAAAGCAGTAGCAGAAGGGAGGACATGCGAAGCACCCTCAGTAGCAGCTCTGATAGCAGGGCCAGCAGCAGCAGCAGCTCCTTGGTGGCCAGGCCCATCACCCACTGGACCACGGCAGGGCAGGCAGCATGGGCAAAGACGATTGGGGAGGAGGTTAGCAGCAGCAGAGACAGAAGCAGCCTGACAGTGTGGACATGGCAGTGGAGAAGTATCTGGAGGAGCCAGTGTTAGATCACAGCAGCGATACCCTTCAGTACTGGGCAGAAAAGGGGAATGTATGGCAGGCCCTTACCAGGGTGGCACAGGAACTAGTGTCCTGCACACTAACCAGCGTGCCCAGCGAATGGGTCTTCTCTCAGGCAGGGGACATCGTGAGTCCCCACTATACGAGACTGGGCACTGGGTTGGTGGAGCAGTTGCTGTTCCTGAAGGTCACCCTGCCGCTGCTGGGTTTTCCTGAGCTGGCGGTGGACTCTGAGTGAGGGGACAGTGGCACACTTGAGACTTCCCCCAGGACTCTCTTGATGACTCCTGCACCCATCCCTCTTGCCCAAACGCTGGATGTGGCTGCTGTGCCACCCCCATCTATCATCCCCCACCCCCACCCCGGGGCAATCTCTCTCTATTATTCATGCCCCCACCCGCAACCAGAAAGAGAGAGGGGCTCCCTGCTGCTAGAACGAGAGAGAGAGAGGGAGGGAAAGAGGTGCAACCTGCCCAAACTACCACCTGCCAGAACCAGAGAGAGAGCTCCTCTGTGGCATGTGCTCATGCTCAGTGCNCGCTGGATGTGGCTGCTGTGCCACCCCCATCTATCATCCCCCACCCCCACCCCGGGGCAATCTCTCTCTATTATTCATGCCCCCAGGGCAATATCTCCCTCTCTCTTTATTATTCCCCACCACCACCCCGGGTAATCTCTGCAAGTTGACACCCTAGGGTAGTGCCAACATAGGGTAGTGCCAACAGCTGGTGCCCACCTTCCATTCCATCTACCTCACATGGTGCCATTAGACCACTCTGGGGCACACTCTGCAAGTTGAAGCCTTGGCTTTGTGTCAGGTAGGGATCTGACAGCTTAGATTTACACACAGAAGCAGTGGCTGAACTGCAGTGGCCCATGCTACCCACTATACAGAACCAGAGAGAGGGAAACATGCTGCTAGAGAAAGGGAGACATGCTGCTGGCCATGCCACCACCCACCATATTATACAACCAGAGAGAGGGGGGGGGGAGGCTCCCCACTGCTAGAACAAGAGAGAGAGAGAGGTGTAACCTGCCCAAACTACCACCTGCCAGAACCAGAGAGAGAGCTCATCTGTGGCATGTGCTCATGCTCAGTGCCTGCATCCAGCAGCAAATCCACCAGAACAAGACAGAAACACAACATATGTGCCTGCACCTGCTACCACCTATCACAAGGATTGAATGAAGTGAGCCCAATCACTCACTTATTCTCTCTCTCTTTCTTCTATGCCCTGCTCTGCAGGGGGCAATCATTCGAGGGCTTCCCAAGTCTGCCCCCCCATGGGACAATCTCTCTGCGAACTGAAGATGCCCCACCACTTGGGGGCGATCTCTCTGCGAGCTGAAGAGGCCCCGCCACTCGGGGGCTTCCAAGGGCTGCCCCCTTTGGGGCGATCTCTCTGCAAGAGCGGGCAGTACACCTGCTGATGCTTCTGCCAGAGCCTCTCTCTCTCTGGCACACCCACACAGACACAAGCCCTGCCCCTCCTGGGGTGCTGGCTGCAATTTGAGACCCTGGCATGTCTTGGAGTGCTGCTGCTGCTGCTCGTAGCTGACTGCCCGCCCGCCCGCCAGCCTGCTTCTCTACTGCCACCCACTGATGCCTGCTGCTGCTGCTGCTGCTGCTGCTGCTGCTGAAAGAGCCTCTCTCTCTCTGGCAGACCCACAAATAACACACTCAAGTCCTGCCCTGCTTGGGGTGCTGTCTACAAGTTGAGACCCTAGCATGTCTTGGGGTGCTGCTGCTGCTCATGCCTGACTGCCCACCCGCCTACTCGCTAGCCCACATGCCTGCAAGCTCACTCTAAAGGATAGTATTCTTCTTGTCTCTCCCTCCTCAAAGTTTTATGGAACACTAAATAAATAAAAACAAATTTTACAAACCACACCACGCCACCACACAGCTGATTGAACTACCATTTTCAGTTTGGGTATCGTTCCCGGTCTCGCACAATAATGATACCAAAAATAAAATCTTTGTTGGTGCACGAAATCAATATTGATACCAATAACGATATAAAAAACAAAATCTTCATTTGAAATAGGTACCGATATTGATAATGACAATGATAATTGGAAAATGACATTTCGTTAATAATGAAAATGACACATTTTAATAATGAAAAACTAAAAACAACATGGGGTCCAGGTGCACACCCCTAGTTGTGGGGCTCATTGCAATGATATGCAATTAAGTGGCATTTGGAATGTATAGGAACTCTCTCTGCATATCAGCCTTCTAGAATTGAGGGCAATAAGACTCGCTATGAAAGCCTTCCTACCACATATCCACCAGAAGACCCTCCAAATTGCTACAGACAACACCACAGCCATTTGGTATATAAACGAGCAAGGTGGTACTCAATCCTCCTGCCTATGCAGAGAACAGGGGCGTAGCTAGGTTGGCATGGACCGAGGTGCAAGAAATGGACTTGCATCCTCTTCCATTTCCCACCCCCTCACCTCCCCACACAGCCCCTCCCTGCCATCACCTAGCCCCCACACAGACCCACTTAGTGCCGCTTGCTCCATCCCACACGCTGCAGACCCTGAAGTGCGTGGGGCACTTCCACTTCCAATGCTTCCTCTCTGCACACTGTATTGCCATCCCTCCCCTTTAAATCAGGAAGCTTATGAAAAATGCATGTTGCAGGGCTACACTGGAAGCATTGTAGCACTACAACATGTATTGTTCATAAGCCTCCTGATTTAAAGGGGAGGGTTGGCAATACTGCCATGCCCCACAACAGGGTAGGAGAGATCATTTGTTGTCACCCCTCCTCACTTGGGCCCCAGGATAAATGCCACTCCTGTCCTACAGTAGCTACACCAGTGGCAGGGAAGCTCTAAAACTCTAGAAGTGGTGAATCCTCCACAGTATACATCCCAAGGCAATGCACCTAGCAGGTCACTCCAACACATTGGCAGACAACCTAAGCACAACTCTGACATTACAGCATGAGTAGATGCTCAACACACCTGTTGCTCACAACTTATTCACCAGGTGAGGTCACTCTTGCATTGACCTCTTTGTGATGCGGCAAAACACACAGTGCCCCCTTTTTTAAAATCCAGCAGGATAGGGAAAGGTTCCCTCAGTGATGCATTCCTACTCCAAATGCGATGGTGTCCGCTTCCCCCCCTTCCCATTAATACCTCAGGTCCTACTGAAACTCGCCCAAGACAGAGAACCATCCATCCTCATAGCGCCTGACTGGCCCAGACAGCCATGGTACACACAACTACTGTCTATGGCATTGAAACACCTTTGTCTTCCTCAAATTCCATATCTTCTGCACCAACACAACAGAAGAGTGCTCCACCTCAATCAACAATCACTGCACTTTACAGCCTGGCTGATATTGATCTGACATTGCAGGATCTGCACGACTTACCTGTTGAAGTTGTACACATCCTCAAGAGCACTCATAAGGACTTCACCAATAAGACCTGTGAAGAGAAATGGAAAAGGTTCATTTTTTGAACATCCACAAGTAATCAGAATCCACAAGCTGTACAATAAAACTTCTTACTTACCTGAACCATTTAAGCATCATCACTGAAAGTTCACCTCGCAGCAATTTCTGCCCACCACCCTCCTGTAGACGGTCATCTGATTTTGAAGAGATTTCTAAAGAGCATATTCTTCTCCTCCTCCTCCTTCTCTCTATAGTGCTACAAGGCATATGCTGTGCTTTACAGTCAAAAAAAATTGAGACAGGTCCCTGCCCAGTGGGCTTACAATCTGAATGAATGAATCTAAGGTAGACATGGGTGAGGGGAAGACAGACACACACATATTCCCATTTTACAGATGAGGAACCGAGGCTGAGAGGTTGTGATTTGCCCAAGGCCACCCAGTAAATTCAAGGCTAGGGTGAGAATTGAATCCTGGCTTCCCAGGTCCAAGTCCAGCACCTTATCCACTACACCACACTGGCTTAGCATCTGTCCTGTCATCAGGGACATGTGTCCTCCTTGGGTCTTAAGCTGGGTAGACTCATCTGACCTCTATTCGACCCATTGGCTACCTATTCATTGCACTTGCTGCCTCTTAAAGTTATGTATGCAATATAATAATAAATGAACTTTAACAAGCATGACCCGAGGGTCATAGCCAACAAAAATACAACACACACACGCACACACAGCATAATCGTAATCATAATCAGAACTAATCTTACACACTATAACTACCTGATCCAAAGGCAGAAGAAACTACACAAGTACTTGATTAGTTAATTATCAACTTATAAGTCCATTGGCACTTACATCACTTACATGACACTTACATCAGCTAGGAGAGTTGGTGAGCTGGCAGCTTTATCTATTCTACCCTCTTTTCTCACCTTCCACAGTGACAAAGTTACTCTATGCTTGCTTCCTTCATTTAAACCTAAAGTCATGACCCAGTTCTGCATGTCCCAGAAGATTATCCTACCTGTCTGGGGTAAAGATTAGGAAACCAACATACACGTTACATATACGTTCACAAATTACTATTCTGTATTAGTATTGTATATTCATGTTTGGTGTCTAACTGATCAGTGTAATGTACAGAAAAACATGATGCATCCTAGATGACATTAAGTGTTGATTGTACAAACCAAAATGAACACATTATGATAACTTAGAGATGGAACATGAACCCTTTTGAACTTATGTTACTGATAAGTCCATGGGTGGAGTTGGGGAGTGTGGGGGCGAGCAGCACGCCGCAGAGTGCAGCCAGGACTCCCTGTCAGGAAACTTACCTGTAGCAGCAACGCAGTGCCGGGCCGGAGGCGAGCGGTGGCGGAGCCTCTCCACCTGCCAGGAAATAAAAAGCCCTGGTGAACGGTGCTTGGTGTGGAGTCAGGGAGTGCGGGGGCGAGCAGCACGCCACAGAGCGCAGCCGGGACTCTCTGTCAGGAAACTTACCTGTAGCAGCAATGCAGTGCTGGGTCAGAGGCGAGCGGGGGCGGAGCCTCTCCACCTGCCAGGAAATAAGAAGCCCTGGTAATCCGTAGGCGTGAGCCACGAGCGCGAGCCTAAGGGCAGGAGCCATAGGGCTGCAACCCTTGGGAGCTGCCCTTGGAGCTACCTGGAGTGGAGCAGCCTGTTCCCTTGTTTGTTTGTTCATCATGAAAGTAATGGTGGCCAGTGTTTTATTTGGTTTGCACATTTACTGGGGGTCGTGGATTGACTAAAGGGGGCAGTTGCCTCCTTGTAGTGTAGTGGATCCTACGGCTGGGTGTGGGGTAGTTCCTAGTGTAGGAGCGGAAAGAACAATTTGAGCCAGAGACATTTGTGTGGGGATAAGTCTTATAGCTATGTCTTCTCAGAAACGCTCCCGTTCAGAGGCGGCGCTGTTCTCTCCTCCTGAAAGCAAACTATTAAAGCAACGAAAGATGGATAGTTTTCTTATCCCAGAACACTCTTCAGAGATAGTTGAAAAGGGGAGATCTTCTATTTCCCCGCCAAGATTGTATTCCTCTCTGGTAACTGTACAGAATGTAACAATGGGTGATTTCAGACGTTACGAGATCACGCTCAACCACACTGAACCACGCTCAACCCCCCCGTGGGGCCAAAGGGCCCGGAACGTCTGAACGGCGCGTGCCAGATGTTCATCACGCTCAATACCCACATGGGGTCAGTGTCAACCACGCTTCCCGGGCTAGCCGGGGGAAGGTCCCGGGAAGCGTGGTCAAACGAACCCCCCCAGGGAACCAAGGAAAAGTAACGTCTGGACGCCAATCCCCGAGCGGAACCAAACCAAACGAGCCCCAGCCGGGGACAAGGCACGCAGCGTCGCTGCCAGGCAACCAGCATCAACACAACCACCGGAGGGAGATTTAAAGCGAGAGCAGCAGCAAGCAAGCGTGGCGGGATGGAGCGAGGAGGGAAGCGGAAGAGAGCGGAGGCAGAGACAGCGACAGCGGCGGGACAGGAGGCGGAGGAGGTGCAGGCAGGCCCAGCGATGCAGGCGGAGGGGGCACAGGCGCAGGAAGGGGGCACACGGGAGCACCCGACCAGGGAGGCGGCCCGGGAACAACACCCACAGCTGCAGCCGGGTCGCGCCGCCCCGGGGACAGCGGCCGGAACAGGCCCACAGGAGGCACCCAGGAAAAGGGTAAGGGCACCCACTGGGAGGGGAACAGGGGGCACAGGGGAACCCCCTGTGGAGGGGGCCGGGGGGACCCCGGGCGGAAGGCAGGGGGGCAGGGGGACCCCGGGCGGAGGGCAGGGGGGCAGGGGGCCCCCGAGAGGGCCCACACCCTCACCCAGCAACCAACCACCCCCCTTCCCCCCCCCAGACACGAAAGTCGGCCCGGGCGGACGAGCCCCAGGAGGAGCCCGGCCCCCGGCCCCTGGAGGCGCACCCCCAGGAGGAGGTGGAGGAGGAGCAGAGGCAGGTGCAGCATGAGCTGCACCGGGAGGAGGAACAGCAGGGGCCCAGCCGGAGGAAGGCCTATCACAGAGGGGGACAGTGGGGCCTCCAGGAGACCCGGGACTTCATACGGATCTGGGGGACCCTCGAGTACCAGGTGGAGCTCGCAATAAACCAGCGCAACGAGCATGTCTACCGGGACATCGTGCGCGACATGGAGGCGGCGGGGCACGAGCGCACTGTCAACCAGTGTCGCTCGAAGGCCAAGGAGCTCAAGAGGGGGTACAAGGCCCTCAAGGACAATAACAGCCGCTCCGGCCACGGGGCCCGCACCGCCCCCTACTACGATGCCCTGGACCGCATCCTTCACATGAAGGGCTCCATCGTTGCCCCACGCCTGGTGGGCAGCGCTGTGGTCCAGGGCAGGGAGCGGGCCGAGGTACCCCCTCCCCTCGCCGCCCGCCCGGTAGACACGAGCTCAGGGGACCCCCACCCCCAGGAGGACCACCCGGGACCCGCAGAAGCCCCAAGGCCCCCCCCCAGCAGCAGCCCGGAGACATCCCAACGCCGGGCCGGCCAGGCGGAGTCGGAGGTCGGCACCTTCACCACCCTCAGCCAGTGGTCCCAGGGGGAGCACTCCCAGGGTGAGGCGCCGGGCTCCGAAGGCTCGGAGACGGACATAGAGGGTAAGCGGGCCCCCAGGGCAGGGGGGGGCACGACCAGGGGGCCGGTGGCAGGGGCGGGGGTGGGGGCCCTGCTGCAGGGGCCACAACCAGCCCCCTTCACCCGCTCCCCCCTCTCCCGCCCGCAGGACATGGGGAGCCCCAGGACCGGGCCAGCGAGACGGTGCAGGCCCCCGCGGAGGGCACAGGAGAGCAGGTGCCGGACCCAGGTAAGGCGGGAGGGCTGGGATGGCGGGAGGGCCCCCCGGGCGCCAGCCCAGGGGGGCCTCCGGCCTCAGTGGGGGAGGGGGGGCAGGGGGCCCCGGGACCCGACCCCGCTAGGGGACAGGGCCCTGCACTGACCCACCCGCCCATTTCCACAGGGCAGCCCCCGCGCGCGGCGCCTCCGCCGGCCGCGGCCCCAGCCCAGCGGATGCGGGAGTACCGGGCGCGGGTCCGCAGGCGCAGGGAGGAGCAAGCGGAGGACATCGTCCGCAGGGCGGAGGAACAGGGGGAGCGCATGATCGCCTCCGTGGACCGCATGGAGGCGGCCATAGAGCGGTCCATGGAGAAGGCCCTGGAGACAGACCGCCGGCTGGAGGCGGAGGTGCGCCTGGAGCGGAGGCGGGAGCGCCGGGAGCACCAGCGGCAGCAGGGGCTGCTCAGGGGCCTCCGGCAGGACATACAGGGCATGGTGCGGGAGCACAGTGCAAAGATGGACAGGTCCCACGACATTGGGACCTCCCTGCTCCTGCATGCGGGCACCATGTGTGCCTACGTGATGGCCGGCGCACCTCCGGGCGCCCTGCCCGCCCAGGTCCCCATGCCGGGCCCCTCGGCGCCCCCGGGCCCAGCCCTGCCGCCCCTGGCGCCCCCCCGGCCCCAGGGCCCTCGCATGCGCCTCCCAGTGCCCCCGGGCCTCCGGAGGGTCCAGCCCCCCCGGGGCGCGACCGGGGCACCGGGCACAGCTGCCCATCCGCCGCCCGGCCCCCTGCCGGGGCCGGGACCGGCCCAGGACACGGCAGGGGACACGGACAGTGGGGGGGAGGGGAGCTCCCAGAGCTCGGTGGGCCCAAGCGGCCGCACGAGGGGTCGGCCCAGGAAACGCGGGGGGATGGTGGGAAGGGGGGGGAGGGGGAGGGCCACATGAGGGCGGGTGGTGGACGGGGTCACGGGCACGGGGGTGGGGAGGGGGCACAGGGTGATTGTGTGAACTGTGTGGGCAATAAAGTGTTGTAAAGAGACAGTTGTCCCCGGCCCGTTTGTGGGGGGGACAGGGCTGTGGGACCGCGTGTACAGGGGCATGGGCACGGAACGGGGGGTGGGGCCCCCAGGGGCGGGAAGGCCCTCACAGCGGGCCCCCCCGGGCGATGTGGGTTGCAAGGGCGTTCCGGATCCTTTTGGCATACCGGTACTCCCGGGGGTTCCCTGCGTTCACGTACAGGGGAACAGGACCGGGGGGCCGGTGGGGCTCGGGGTACTCCAGGGCCGCCCCCTCGGTCTCGCACACATTGTGCAGAACGCAGCAGGCACCGATCACCAGGGCGGAGGTGGGGACGGTGAAGTCCAGGCGGCCAGCTATACTCCTCCAGCGCTGCTTCAGGGCCCCGAAGGCACGCTCCACCACGGTCCGGCTCGCACACAGGCGGGTATTGTATACCTGCTCCGCAGGGGTGCTCGGGACAGGGTAGACCTTCATCAGCCAGCGGGTCAGGGGGTAGGCGGGGTCCCCCAGGATGCAGGGGGGCATGGGAACACCCTCGATCCACCTCATGCCCATGTCCGCGAAGTCCCCCCGGTACATGCGGGCATAGAAGGGGGAGATGGTCATGATCCTGGCGTCGTGACTCCGGCCGGAGTTGCCCGTGTAGATGTCTATGAAGCGGGCCCGGTGGTCCACCACCCCCTGCAGGTGCAGGGAGTAGTATCCGTGCCGGTTCACATACTCCAGGGCCTCCCCCGCGGCCGGGCGCAGGATCTCGATGTGTGTGCCGTCCACGGCTCCGATGCAGTTCGGGAAGCCCCCGGCCGCGAAGCCAGCCATCACAGCGCCCTGGTCCAGGAGCTGGATGGTCCTGTCGAGGAGCACGCCCTCCACAGCCTCGCACACATCCCGCACGATGCAGGCGACCGTGCTGAGCCCCACCCCGAAGTGCTGGGACACGGAGCGGCAGGAGTCGGGCGTTGCGAGGGCCCAGACCCCTATGGCCACCCGCTGGACCATGGGGATGGGCTCCCGCATGGAGGTGTGCTGCCGCTCCAGCCAGGGCGTGAGGAGCTCCGCTAGGCGCAGCAGGGTGGCCTTGCCCATCCGGAAGTGGGACCCCCACTCGGCCTCCCCCCAGTGGGCCTGGGCCCGCTCCCACCAGGCCTGGGGCCGCTCCGTGACCCATAGGCTCCGCGCTATGGGCATAGCCAGCAGCGCTGCCCGGCGGAGGGTCTGCGTTGCCCAGCGGAACCGCCTCGCGGCCCCTCGGAGCGCAGCGGGCCGGGTGAGGCTCCGGCAGGCGGCCAGCCACGCCCCCCAGGCCCGGCGCCGAGCCCTGAGCCGGGCACGGACTCTCCTGCGGGCCTGCTGGCCCCGGAGGCGCACGCCAGCCCGCAGGGCCAGGACATAGCGCAGGCGGACGGCCAGGTGCACCCTCTCGGTCAGGAGGCACAGCTGCTCAGTGTGGTCACGGTGCCACTCAGCCGCGAGCGCGAGGAACATCCAGTTCCCACCTGCCCTATCGCGCTCCATGGTGCTGGGGCCCCGGTGGGGGCTGGGAGCGCTTATGGCGGCCCGGTGCTGGTGGCTCCGCCCGGGGGTCGGCCTCGCGGGCCTGCGCGCGCCCTGTGCCGGTGCGTTCCGGCTGCTCCCGCCCCCAGCACCCCGGGCCCCCTCCCCTCGCTGTTTGTAGCGGGATGGCCTTGAAGGTGCGATTAGGCAGACAGAGAGCTCGCTGTTGTTCTCTGCAGCTGTGCCGGGCCCGCACCCCACGCCTCGCTCTGTTGTGCTACAATGTTGCGGTGCGGGCCCGTGTTCCCTGTCCCGGGGGCCGGGCCGAGCCTCTCCCGGCCCTGGGCAGTCTGTGTGCCCTCCGGGCTCCGTGTCCCATTCCCTGTTGTGCTGGACCATGGCTGGCTGCCCATCCATGGGGCTCCCGCTGTCCGGCCCCCAAGGGGCCCCCCATATCTGGGCCTTCCGCGAGACCATGTCTCTGTGCGACCTGTGGCACACCCCTGCCGTGCAGCTGCTCCTGGCCGGGCCGGGGAGCCGTGCAGGTGCCTACGAGAGCCTGAGCTCCGGGCTCCGTTACTTTGGCCATGTGGTGAGCGCCCGTGATTGCCGGCTGCATGCGGAGGCCCTGGGGCTGGCTCGTTTCCCCGAGGGGCGCATCCCGGAGGTGCTGTGCGCCCATGTGCCCTGGAGCGCCTCGGAGACCGTGTCAGCGCTGGTGGTGTGTGGTCTGGGCGCCTACTCGGAGTGCCTGGCCGAGGGTGGCCCTGCCTTGGCCGTGAGCTACTTCTCCTGTGTTCACGGGGCCCGTGGGTACCAGCGCACCCGTGGGGCGGCGTTCCAGCGGCTTCTGGAGCTGGGGCATCTTCCGTGGCCCCCTTCTGCTGCCTGCTGTGTGCCGGAGCCCTCCGCGGTGGAGATGTCATCCCTGTTGGCGGTGTGGGCGCGTGTGGATGTGCAGCTGGCCCTCACCATGCCCGATCCCTTCGAGGCCTACTACCTGATCGCCCACTACATGTCCTTGCAGGGGTACCGCCGGGGCATGCTGCACTGGCCCCACCTGGTCCACCGGGCGGGCCACCCGGGCCCTGGGGCCAGCGGGGCCCCCGGCAGCGGCCCGTGAGCCCCGCGTCGCTGGCCTGCCCCCCCCCGCGTGGTGCCCCCGTGTGGGCTCCCGCCCCGGCCCGGGGGGGGGCCTGGTCCCCGCTGGCCGCTCCCGACCTGCGGACCCCACCTCGGTGAGCTCCCGCCCGCCTCGCTGCTTGCTGCTGCCCCTGGCCGTGGTCCTGGGCCCCCTCCATCCCCGTGACTCCGTGGGTGCTGCCTGAGCGTCGCTGGTGCTGCGGAGGAGCACCGCTGGACCCGGCTGCCCTGCCTGTGCCAGCCTTTGACTGTGGGGCCCCCTTCCTCCTCCTCCTGGCGCCCCTCCGCCGGCCTCGCTGTGCTTTGGGGGCCCCCAACGTGCCTTGCTCCGGGGGTCCGCCCCCCCCCCCCGAGACTGCCTCTGTTCCTGTGGGGGCACCTCCTTGGACTGGACTGGACTGGGGTGGTGTGGGGGTGGGGGTTGCTGCTGTCTGTGCCTTGCCCCGTGGTGGTGCCCCCCCCTCCCTGCCGGTGTTCCGGGTGGGGTGTTCCGGGCGCCCCTTCCCCCCTTCCCGGCCTTTCCCTGGTGTGTGTGTGTGTGTGTGTGTGTGTGTGTGTGTGCCCGGGCGTGTGGCCGTGCATTGTGCCCCGCTGCGGGACCGCTGTGTGAGCCGGCTGTCAGCCTGTTCTCGCTCTTCCCCCCTCCCTTCCCGTTTCCCTTGTGTGGGCGTTCCCTTGTGTGCCTTGTGGCTTCGTTTGCCCTCAGTCGGCCATGTCTGTGTCCCGCCCCTGCCCGGTGCCTTGTGGGGGTTTAGCGCCCGCCGGGGGTTCGGCTGCACGTCTGTTGTGCTGCCACGGGCCGCGATGGTGCGGCCCGGTTCCGGCCCGTGGTCCCGTTCCCGGCACGTCTGTTTGGGTCGTTTTCCCACCCCCGGGCATGGTTGCGCTGTTCACCCCCCCTGGTGGTTCACTGTGGTGAACCGGCCGCCCGTAATGTCTGAAAATACCCAATATTAGCTGCAGGAGAGGAGGATGTTCCAGTTCTCCTCAAATCCAATTTAACAGATCCAGCAGTTGTGCTTGGGAACTATATTCAGCAGATTGATTATGCGAATCACACTTCATACCTGGCTAGACATATCCTGCTGACAGTCCAAACAGTTTCCCACCTGTTTGAGAAATTACAACATCAAAGCAGGAAGATAGATGAGCTTGCTATTGCGGTTAATAATATAGCCGCCAGTAAACAAGGCTCTGCTGTAATTAAGTCGAAATCTGCATATATGGGGATGCCCCCCCCCCCCAAGGCTGATGCTATGACAATGATGGATCCTGTAAAGCCAGGGCAGGCCCTTGTATCTGAGGATCTTGGGCCACTTAGACAACTATCCTCTAGTGTTATTCTTTCTGCTTTACCACTTCCTACTGGCAGTCTTCCCTCGTGGTCTACTGTACTGGATATTGCTGAGCATTTACGGATGATTACAGGGTTGCCTGTGACCCGTAGAATTATACGGTCAGTTTCCCATATTACCTGTACGGACAATCATTGGTTTCTTAACGTTGAATTTAATACAGATATGTGCGTGACCCGCCTATTTGAATGTGAGCAGTTGCTTAACAAATGTGCAGTATATCTTTCACCAGTTTTTGATAAGAATACATCACCTCCTATGCAGATTAATATGCCTGGTCAATCTTGTGGTGTATTGAATAAACGTAGCTTCTGTAACCATGATATATACAAAGCTAGTGAACTAAAAACAACCAATCAGGAGATACAGAAAGCTACTCCTGATAACCGGATTGATTTGGAAGCAATGGAAGTGGGCCCAAGTGAGCATGTAAAGGGTAATGAGACTCCACAACCTGATAGGATAATCAGGCCAGATCAGCAGGTGGATCAGCAGCTTTTAATACAGAATGGTTTTGTTGATCGACTAATGGGCCTCTATATACAAGTGGAAGATTAGTGACTCATCATGGCCCTTTCAATAAAAATAGCCTTTGGGGTGGGGGGGAATTCCCACAAAGTGCAGAACAAGGCTTCCCTGGTAGTAAGCCTAGGTCATACAGAGGGGGATGATTCACTCATTTTGGGAAGCCTATTTTGTGACCCAGATATTTTGGCTAGAGACCCTAGCCTAGCCGTGATTATAATGCGGAGGTGCTCACGAACTCTCAAAGTAAATTACAGTAGGACTGCCCTCGATTGTTATAGGGCTAAATATCGCTCTTACAAGCTTCTTTTAAGGGAGAAAAGGAGGGATTTCCAAATTTTAAAATGGAACTTAATGCTTTTAGCATTGAAAACACATGATGAGAAATTATTTTGGACTATGGTAAATGGTCCCTTAGGTGGCCCACGACAGCTGGCTGAGCTAAAAATAAGTAGTGACAGATGGGAACAACATTTCGGGGAGATTTTTAATTCTACCTTCCCCCTTGAAAATGCCAGCGATAGCGGAACCCCTGCTCCCCCAGAGTGGGTCCCGGTTAGTGAGTGTGAGGTATTCGAGGCTATACAGATGCTGAAAAAGAACAAGGCTCCTGGGGAAGATTTTATTCCCCCAGGAGTTATTTAAAGATATGCCAGATTGGTGGTGTAAAGCCCTGGCTAACCTATTTTCTTTAATCAACAGTGCTGGCTTGGTTCCATCATCTTGGAAAATTGCAGTGATAGTGCCCATATATAAGAAGGGGGACAGGTCTGATACAAAAAAATATCGACCAATTAGTTTGCTCCCCATTATCTTAAAATTATATTCCAGGACATTACTAAACAAATTACAACATTGGGTCTTTCAAAATCAAATCATTGCCCCTGAACAAATAGGTTTTCTTCCTAACAAGAGTACAGTGGATCACTGTTTTCTTTTGGCCCATCTTGTAGAAAAATATAAAGTAAAGGGCCTAGGTTTATACTCCATGTTTGTGGACTTTTCGTCCACTTTTGATCTGATTAATCGAGAGAAATTGTGGGGAAAATTAATAAGCCTAAATATAGATCCTAGACTACTGATGCTAATCAGATCTATGTACTCAGATACAGGTATGAGGGTCTGCCTCAATAAACTGGGCCACCTTTCCAACAGGATCAATGCAACGAGAGGTGTTAGGCAGGGGTGCCTTTTGGCCCCTTTACTCTTTCACTTATATGTTAACAATTTAATTCTGAAGCTACAGGACGTAGGGGACTATATGGCTCCAAAACTTGGATACAGGAGAATTTTGTTAATAATGTATGCAGATGATACGGTCCTGTTGTCTACCTCAGGACTAGTCCTGAGACGTCTGCTGGAGGACTTCACAAAGGAATGTAGCCGGCAGAATTTGAAAATTAATTATAAGAAAACAAAAGTATTGGTGTTTAAACGAAAGTTTAAGCAAGAATTTTGGCAGTTGGACTTGACACCAATAGAGCAGGTCAAGTGCTTTAGTTACCTGGGGGTGGTATTCTTATACAATGGATCTTGGGTTCCCCACATCCAATCTTTGAAGAAAAGTATAGTAGGAACAGTGGGAGCAATTTGCAAAATTTTTCTAACAAAAGGAGGCCAAAGGTTTGTGCCTGCGCTAAAGGTTTTTGAGGTAAAAGTAATTGCCAGGATAAAATATGGGGCTTTGCTGTGGGGTCACTCCCCTGCAGTACTGAGAACTTTGAAACCTATCTTTCACAATTTCTTAAGGAGATTAATGCAGGTTCCAAAATCAACCTCTGCCGTCCTTCTTAGATTCGAATTAGGGGTGTATTCTTTGAAATCTTATCTTTTGGAGACTGTATTGGTGAATCTGCTAAAATTTAGCGCTGCGCCAGATGATGATTTTGTTAAAATTTGTTTCCATGAAAAATTAGATAGTGGCCCTCCAGAGTCCCCATGGTGGAATAAGATCAAAACTAGCTTTGAGAAGACTTTCCATTGAAGGAAGCAAAAATAATGGTGAAGCTCAGAATAATCAACCTAGATGGACAAAATTCTAGGGTCATTGTTCCCTTAATTAAGACTTCCCCCTGGTATCATTATCTGACCCCTGGACGGGACGGGGCAGATTATATTAAACAAGATCTCCCCTTCCAACATAAACGTGCGTTTTTCACTCTGCAATTACAGATTATGCCCTCAGTGGTGCTGGAGAGGAGGCACCAGGGTATTCCTTATTCGGATAGAATATGCCCCTGTTGCTCTTCTGGAGTTGAGGATCTTGTTCATTATCTTTTTAGATGCCCCTTGTATTCTCATTTATGTAGTATGCTGGCGAACATAGTGAAAATTCCCCCTAAGTTAACGGATGTGCAAAAAATTACATTACTCTTGGCTGATAGAAATCAGCAGCTTACTAGAACACTGGCTTTTTTTGCTTTCCTGATGGAAAAGATCAGAAAAAGAAGACAGGTAGTTGTTGAATAAGCTTGAGTGGATTTTTCTATGACCAATTGTATGACTAATTGTGTCCCCTCTCAGGCAATTTATGTGTACGGGGGACTAATAGTTCCTATAATTGATCAGAAGTTATATCAAAATTGTATTGCTTTGGAATTCGTTTGTTTGTGGTGTATATTTTTGTATATTTCTGTATATTACGTGAGACAATTTGTCATGGCCTATGGCCAGCACAATAAAGATTTGAACTTGATAAGTCCATGACAACTAGCCCATGGTCTATTCTCAATGGAGTGCAATCAACATATGCACCAGACAACTAGCCAAAGCAATTTGCATTCAAAGCCCAGAACACTTTAGCCACATATAACATAGCCCATCTGTGTAATAATCTAGAGCCCATCTAGGTAATAATAGATTATAATAGATCCCTCTAGGTAAACTTCTGGTGAGACAGTATAGTTTAATCAACGAAAAAGCAAAGAAACTGAGAGAGAAAAAGGCTTGTTTGGGAAGGGAGATAGGAGATTCTTCTGACCAACAGTATGTAAAGAGATGTTCTGAGAAACTTTGAAACTTCAACTAAAAAGAATTTAACACTCAGCTCAGATAACATCAGAACTGAGAGAAAGGGTACTTTGAAACAGAATGGACTGCTGAATAAATAGGATTTTAGCCTAGAATTCACAAAGATAGGTTTGCGTTACCTATTATGTTTATTTAATTTACTGCACTCTGAGCACAATCTTGCATTGCATATTAATCTTATTTCTTATAATAAACTTCTTTTAATGAAGCTTGTGTGCTTAAGTGAGTTCCTAACTTTGGAGTAACACAGTTGAGGTGATTCTGAGCCAGTAAGCTCAGACGAACCTGACAAAGTATTTGTTGTGTTTCGGGAAATTCTGAAGCAAAGGAGACTAAGAGAGTTAGCCCCTTATGAGCTGGAACAGTTCTGCTGAGAGCTGATCCAGTAGGAGCTGTAAGTGGAGAAACTCAGTCATAGCTAGCCCAGATTGGGGCAGAGAGGTGCCAATTCCAACACACACAGTCTTCTTCCCTAAACCGCACACCACTAAATGGGGGTCAGCACTCCATTTCTTAGACGTTAAAAGAGCACTTTCCTTTCACCTTGATAAAACAAACCCCTTCTGGAAATCTACCTCCCTTTTTGTCAGCTCTGGAGGTCCTTCCCCAGCTGCCAAGGTGACTTCACAAACTATCTCTTTGTGGCTGGTAGAATGCAAAGCACTTTGCTATATGCTGTCTGGAAAAGAACCTCCTACTGCTCTTAAAGGTCATTCTACTAGGGCTAGGGCTAGGGCTACGTCAGCTGCATGGTCCTGCAAATTTCCTTTGGACCATATTTGTAAGGCAGCCACATGGAGTTCATCACACACATTCACCAAGCATATTTATTTATTTTTATTTATTTTTCAATTTAATACCCTGCCCCTCCTGCCATCAGGCAGCCCCGGGGCAGCTTACAATATAAAAGCACAAATAAAATTGAATATAAAACATTTTTTAAAACTTCAAAAAGGACAACAACATTTAACACCACCACCCTCCACCCCTCTCCCCCACCAAATGCCTGGTGGAACAGCCAGGTCTTACAACTTTTCAGAAAACAGGAGAGATCCGGGGCCAGCCACAACCCCACTGGAAGGGAGTTCCACAGCCATGGCGCAGCCACCTAGAATGCCCTCTCCTGAGTGGCCCCCCAAAAAACTCGGGGAACCTTGAGCAGGGCACCCCTGGATGACTGCAGGGGTCGATCCAGCACCCAGGGGGTGAGGCGGTCCTGCAGGTAGTCTAGCGTTTAGGGCTTTATAGGTCAAAACCAACACCTTGAAGTGGGTCCGGAATGCTATCAGCAGCCAGTGCAGAGCACAGAGCACCAGTGTTACGTGCTCCCGGCAGCCCAATCCCACCAAGAGATGGGCCACCACATTCTGCACTAGCTGCAGCCTCCAAGCCGTTGTCATGGGTAGCCCCATGTAGAGTGCGTTACCAAAGTCTAGTACCATATGCACTGAACCTTTCCACTTGATCAGATGCAGGCTTTGGGAGAGCAGTCTTGCAGTCCATTTTCAAGTAAACAGCTACCTCCTCCCTACTGGGACTACTGCTTTTTATTCTTCCATAGGTGTAAGTCAACTGAGCCTCACTCAAAGAAGAAATTGGGGTTACTTATCTGTAACCTTGGTCTTTCAAGATGGGCTCCGTCATTCATGCCACTCACCCACCTTCTCCTCCGCATCAGAATCTACTTAAAGAGGACAATTCTTCTGATGTAGGGGTTGGAAGGAACAGAAGTAATGTGCACCTGACCACCCTTTTATAGTGCCATGGAAGCCCACCAAAAGCACAAGCCAATGAGCGAGGGGCCACTGTACAGAGGAACAACTGCTTGGAGAAGCTTCTGGGCCAATCTGTGCAGGCACAGAGCACATAGATGTGAGTTCTTGAAGAACCAAGGTTACAGATAGGGATGGGCGAACAGAACGCCTTCGGATGTTCAGTCGTTTGGTTCGAAACCCGAGTTCGGGTTTGGCTCATCAGAGTTTGGTTCGGCCGAAGTCGGCCGAACATTCAAAAAAGCGCTATCAGTACCGAAACCGAAATTTTTTCGGTATCGGTATTTTCAGCCCTGAAACCACCCCTGCTGTCCACCCCTGATGCCAGGAAGTCTGCTCCTCAGCTGCCTCCCCTTCCAGTCACGTTTTTCCTGCCCAAAGTCATGTTTTTCCTGCCCCCGAACTCATCCAAACTCATTCGAACTGTTTGGAAGTTCGAGCGTTCGATTTGGAAGTTCGGTTCAGTCGTCCGAACAGGCCGATTTCGGGCCTAACTCCGAACTTCTGAACAGCATTCGCCCATCCCTAGTTACAGATAAGTAACCCCAGTTTCTTTGCAAAAGGGAAGAATAGACATCTATAATCCACACACTACTTCCCCCAAATAATGAGGTTTTTTTCATTGTAAGACTAGTTTATTTAAATTTCCTTAAAGAAGATGCCAGTATGTCACCACTAAAAGTGTACTTCCTATTTGTTTTAGGCTTAATGCAGCGTGATCATCCAGAAATTGTCACTGCCGTGAAAACCAAACAGGCAGTCCAAACAGTTCTAAACACAGCTACAGAAACTCTTAAAGTTTTGATATCAGGAGGAATTGTTGATAAAACTGAAGGAGCGAAAATACACAAGGTAAAAAACATTGTAGACAGTTTTTACAAGTATGTTCATTTATATATATGTGTTGACATGAAAGTTTGAGATCTCAGCCTCCAAGGCTGTCACTGTAACAGGGTCTGGCCCTGAGGGATTATTACTATCAGGATCTGCACCCAAGTAACCCAGGCCCACACGGGATCTTTGTCTTGGTGTTTTTTTATTATACAGTGGGTTCAGCTTTTCACCAATACACATACAAATACAGTCCATAACATACCAAGATTTCACGGTGCCTTTCTACATAGGCCTTTCTACATCTGGCTAGGCACAATACCTCCCAGCCTTTTTGTTTTTCATTATCGAGAATTTTCGTTTTCATTTTTCATCCAATTTGCATGAAATTTGGATGGGTTATACCCCAACCCAAGGGATTATCCCTGACAAATTTCATAAAAATTGGACAAGGTGTTTCAATTGTATAAGCAATTTATCTTTTGAGGTTTGCATACACATTTCCAGATGGTAACATCCTTGCTTTCATCATGTTTTGAATGAAATTTGGACTCGTACCCCTCATGCAACGGATCATCCCTGCCAAATTTCAGAAAGATTGGATAATGGGACTTAATTTTATAAGCAATTTAATCATTTCATGGTTTGCACACACATTTCCACTGTAACATCTTTGTTTTCTGTCCAATTTGGATAGGTTGTTTCCCTCACCCAAGGGAGTAACCCTGCCAAATTTCCAAAAGATTGGATAAAGTGTCCCAATTTTATAAGCAATGTAAATTTTGTGATTTTATTTATTTATTTATCTATACATGCATTTGTAACCCACTCCCTCCTGCACAATGGTAGCTCGGGGCGACATACAACACAACTATAAAGTAACAATAATAAAAACATCTAAAATATTACAAGATATAAAAATATAAAATGGACATGATGGTTTCAGCAATAAGACAATAAAAAACCCCTCCCCCCCTCCCTGAAGGCCCAGCGGAACAGCCAGGTTTTACATCATCTACAGAAAGAGGGGTGGTCTGGGGATAAACGGGCCTCCAACAGGAGGGAATTACACAGCCGAGGTGTGGCAGCCGAGAATGCCCTTTCCACCGTCGTCACCCGGTGTACCCGGGAGTCTTCAAGCTGGGCACCCCCAGCTAACTGCAGGGGTCGCAAGATAACCCAAGGTCTGAGGCAGTCTCGCAGGTAAACAGAATCCAAGCCGTTTTAACAGAACTACAAATTTGCTTAAATCACTTCAGGTGTTGCTTCTGTTTAAATTATAGAGGTTTTACTAGAAGCAGAGATCTGCTTTTTTGAGTATTTGTACAGAGGGTGAAGAAGACAGGAAGAGCTTGGCAGAGCATGAGGAGGAGCAGGTGCCAAAGGCACTGTCACTGGCTTCAGTCATTGGCACCATAAAGTCTGTGGCATGGTGACATAAATGAGGGAGACTAGGTGTAGAGTTATGCTTTTATGAACACTTGCAGTGAGGCTGAAGACTTAACACACTGAGGCAGTTACACTGAGCCAGCCTTAACACACCGAGGCAGAGCACTGAGCTAGCCTATGAGCCACACAAGATCAAACCATGGTGGGGGCTGTGGAGCTTGGCAGAAGCTTATATTTTCTCTCCAGTGTCCACACCCAAGCCTCCCAGACTGCAGTGATTTGGTACTGGCGAGTTGGAAGTCTGAGCAGTATATCCAGAGAATGAGCCTATACCAGGGATTCTCTTATGTTTGTCACTGTGGTACAAGATGCCAAGGGTTTGTGATGCCAACTGGCCACCAGAAATGTCAATTATGTATCCTCATTCTGTGTTGTACCCACTCCTCCCCTGCTTGTTATTGGGAAGTTGGAAGCACCTGGTTGGAACGAGCCAATGAGGGACTCTCTTATGTCATCTGTCATGGTACTGTGGGATATGTTTGGGATGCCAATTGCCAATATGTCAATCAGATCTCTTGATCGCTAGGCTTCTTCCCCTCCCCTCTGCCTTGCTGGTCAAAGTCCTGGATATGCCCTGAAATATTTGTCCCAAAATTTTTCTGTTAAAATCACAAATGTTCAATTGCTTATAAAATTGGGACCTTTTATCCAATCATTCTGAAATATGGATGAACCCTTGGATTAGGGGTACAATATGTCTGAATTTAATCCAAATTGGATGGTAAACAAAGCCATTACAGCTGAAAATGTGTACACAAACCATGAAATGTAAATGGCTCATAAAATCAGGATCCTTATCCAACATTTATGAAATGTGGTAGGGATGATCCTTTGGGTGATGGGTACAACCTTTCCAAATTTCATCCAAATAAGATGGGAAGCAAAGTCGTTACAGTCAGAAATGCATCACAAACCATGATGCTTATAAAATCAGGATGCTTTATCCACTCCTTCTGAAGTTAGGTATGAAGGATTCCTTTGGTGTGCAGTACAATATTTCCAAATTCCATCTAAATTGGATGGGAAGCTAAGAAGTCATAGCTGGAAATGCATCACAAACCGTGATGCTTATAAAGTCAGGACTGTTTACCCAGTCCTTCTGAAATTAGGCAGGGATGCTCCCTTTGGTGAGGGGTACAATCATTCCAAATTCCATGCAAATCGGACAGTAAACAAAGACGTTACAGCCTGAAATGTCCCAAACTTTTCATTTTTTAATTCTGAAAATATTCATTTTCATTCTGAAATTTTAGAACCATTTTTTTTCATTTTTGTTATTGCAATACTGAAAATGAAAATGGGATTTTTTTCATTTTCATAAAAACAAAAACAAATTGTACACCCCTACACAGCACAGTCTCTCCTGGCCAGACTCACCCAGGGGGGTCTCCTTGTTGTGGGCTGGCTCAGCCCTCCTGAGGCAGAGCCCTCCCTGGTTCCTGACTCTCTGCCTGAGGACTCTCAGGTCTTATGGCTGGCCTACACATGCCCAGCACAGCTGGCCCCACTTAGCCGCCCAGGCTCCCAGCTTCCAGGAGCAGCACCTGGGAGCTGTCCTCCTTTGGGCTCATGCCTATGCATCAATTAGTGCCAGCTGTGGTGTGGTTCTCCTTTACTAGGCACCCCTTTGCTAGTGCTACCTGGTGCCTTGTTACAGTCACTTTTGCTCATTGTTATTATAGAGCCACAAGAGTTCCTCTATAATTAAGGTGGTTTGCACCCTCTGTTAAAATCTCATAAATTCTACTTGTTATAAAATTGAGATGATTTATCCTATCACTGACATTTTGGAGGGAGGACACTTCAGTGAGGGGTAGAAGCTGTCCACATTTAATACAGATTGGTTGAGAAACAGCCGAGTTATACAAGTTTGATTTTGTGAACATTTCTGTTGTGTTTAAAATTATTCATCTGGAGGTGTAGAGGTGTCAGAAAATTCAAGTGTGCATTCTAGTCATTTCCTGAGTTTGGATTTTTAAAATCTGTCGTGTATTTTTAAAGTTATGATGTTTTGAAGTTCCTACATTATCCAATGGAGAGAGTGAGATTTTTAAATAACGTCAAGATGCACGTGGGATTATACGTACAAACATACGTATGTTTTATGTACATCTCCATGTTTGCCCTATAGGAGAGATGCGAATGGATATTTGTGTGTAAGATGTATGTAGACAGGTTATTATATATAGATGTTACACACACACACACATATGAATTTATTGTCATAACCAAAAGGTTGAAACAACACGTACAAGAATAAATAAAATAGAATACATGAAAAAAAGAAAAAAAGAACGCTTCATCAATACAGTTTGCTAGCAATTAAGGACCGCCAGACTGTTTTTAATGGCACGCCGTCTAAACACCAAGGCATGAGTCAGATTAGCAATCTTCCATATAGGGTGATTTCAGATGTTACGGGCGGGCGGTTCACCACAGTGGATCCCCAGTGGGGGTGAACAAAACAACCACTCCCCGGGGTGAATAAAAGCCCCAAACAGATGTGACGGGACCGGGACCACGACCGGGAATTGGGCTGACAGATCATGGATCAGGGCAGCGCAACAGATGTGACGCTGATCCCCAGCCGTGGTCAAAACTCCCAGAAGACACCGGGCAGGGGCGGGACATAGACATGGCCATCTGAGGGCAAACGAAGCCAAAAGGCACAAAAGGGAATGCCCACACAAGGGGAATGGGAAGGGAGGGGGGAAGAGGCTGACAGGTACCACACACAGCACACACACAGACAGCGGAGCCACAGCGGAACACACAGCACGACAACACGCCCGGGCACACACACACACACACACACACACACACACACACACACACACACACACACACACAGCAGCACAGTCCACATAGGCACCCACACAGCAACACAGGCAGTCTTGGAAAGGGGGGGCCAGGACCCCAGGACCAAGGCACGATGGGGGCCCGCAAGGCACAGCGAGCCGGGCAGAGATGGTCCAGGAGGAAAACGGTGGCCCCACAGTCACAGAGGGGCAGATGGAGGGCAGCCAGGACAGACGGAGCGGTGCTGCAGGTCCAACGACATGCCACCCCAGTGGAAGCACCGTGGCCCATTCCAGGGGTGCCCGAACCCCCAGGTCACACAAGCACCCAAGAGGGAGGGGGGGCTGTGCAGCAGGTGGCAGCGCGGGCGGGTGCGGACAGGTAGCTTCACATGGGCGGGTCGGAGAGGCCACGCAGGGCACCGCACCAAGGCACTAGGGAGGGCAACCGCTGAGGGGGGCCACGGGGTGCAGGCATAGGGGGGAAGGAGGGGGCCCAGAGCCACAGGCAGGGGCAGCAGCACCCAGCGAAGCAGGCTGGCACACACCGCGGCAGAGACATCAGGGCGGGAGCAGCCAGCGGGGTCCAGGCCCCCCCTGACCGGGACAGGAGCCCACACGGGGCCAGGACGCCGGGGGGGTGGGAGGAGCACAAGGAGACACAGGCCACCGCAGGGTTCACCCGGTGAACCAGGTGGGGCCAATGGAGCAAGCCCCGGCAGTACCCCAGCACGGACATGTGGTGCACGATCAGATAGTATGCCTCGAAGGGATCATGCATGGAGAGAGCCAGCTGGACATCCAAACGGGACCACACCCCCAACAGGGCCGACATCTCCGCCGCGGAAGGCTCCGGCACACATCAGGCAGCAGAAGGGGGCCAAGGAAGATGTCCCAGCTCCAGCAGCCAGTGGTACACCACCCCACGGGTGCGCTGGTACCCACGCGCCCCGTGAACACAGGCAAAGTAGGACACGGCCAAGGCAGGGCCACCCTCAGCAAGGCAAACCGTGTAGGCACTCAGCCCACACACAACCAGCGCAGAAATGGTCTCAGCCCCGCTCCAGGGCACATGCGAACACCGCTTGTCCAGGATGCGCCCCTCAGGGAAGCGAACCAGCCCCAGGGTCTCCGTATGCAGTTGGCAATCATGAGTGCTCGCCTCATAGCTGAAGTAGCGAAGTCCAGAGCTTAAGCTCTCAAAGGCTCCCACACGGCTGCCCGGGGTGCCCAGCAGCAGCTGCACAGCTGGGGTATGCCACAGGTCACACAGAGACATGGTCTCGCGGAAGGTCCAGATATGGGGGGCCCCATGGGGTGTGGGGAGAGGGAGCCCCGTGGATGGGCAACCAGCCATGGTCCCTCACGACAGGGAGAATACCACGGAGGCCTGGGGGGCACAGACACCCTCCAGGGCCGGGAGGGCCACAGAGGGGTCTCAAGGCCATGGAATTCAGCCGCGGACCACAACATTGTAGCACAACAGAGCGAGGCATGGGGTGCGGACCCAGCACAGCTGCAGAACACAATAGCGATCACACAGTCCAGCTAATCGCACCTCCAAGGCCATACTGTAGCAAACAGTGGGGGGAGGGGGGCGGGGTGGCGGTGGAGATGGCTGATGGAATGCAGCTGTCCAGGGAGCGCACAGTCCCACGCGCCCGTGCAGGGGCGAGGCCAGGTGCCCTGCCTGCCAGTGCACCCAATTGCACACACGCATAGCCCGGCCCTCCCCTTGGAGGGGGCACGGCCGCCTAGGGACCTGCCCCCCTGGACAGCCCTGCCATCAGAGGCCCTGTATAACTGCTCCCGTCCCCCCCTTGGGCCACACCACCATGGAGCAGGACAGGGCAGCTGCCTATTGGGCGTACCTCGCGCTCGCAGCCGAGTGGTTCCACGACCACACCAAGCAGCTGTGCCTCCTGACCGCAGAGGTGCAACTGGCCGCCCGGTTGTGGGTTGCCCTGGCCCAGACAGCTGCACGGGGCCTCCAGGCACACCATGGGTGCAGGAGAGCCCATGCGCGGCTCAGGGCTCAGCGCATCTCCAGGGTGAATTGGCAGGCTGCCA
>QEPC01013222.1:485162-502111 GCA_003113815.1 Sphenodon punctatus
GGCATGCCCTGGCCCCCCCGGGAGCCCCTGTGCCCCCTGTTCCCCTCCCCTTCGTTCCCCTTACCCGTTTCTTGGGTGCCTCCTCCGGTCCCGGTCCGGCTGCTGTCCCCGGGGCATCGTGTCCCGCCTGCTGCTGCGGGTGTTGTCCCTGCCCCGCCTCCATGGGCAGCTCGCCCCCATCTCCCCCTCCTCCGCCTGTGCTCCCTCCACCTCCACTGCTGCCCCTGCCTCCTCTGCCTCCTCCTCCTCCACCGTCGCTCTCTCGCCTGCCGCTCTCATCCGCCTCCCTCCTCGCTCCATCCCGCCACACTTGCCTGCTGCAGATTTCCTTTTAAATCTCCCTCCGGTGGTTGTGTTGTTGCTGGTTGCCTGGCAGCAACGCTGCGTGCATTGTCCACGGCTGGGGCTCGTTTCCTTTGGTTCTGCCCGGGGATTGGCGTCCAGACGTTACTTTTTGTTGTTTCTGGGTGGGGATCTCTTTGACCACGCTTCCCGGGATTTTGCGCCGGGGAGCCCGGGAAGCATGGTTGAAATTGACCCCATGTGGGTATTGAGCGTGATGAACATCTGGTGCACTCCGAACAGACGTTCAGGGCTCTTTGGCCCCACCACGGGATTGAGTGTGGTTCACTGTGGTTGAGCGTGATCTTGTAACATCTGAAAACACCCATAAATGGGTCATGCTCAGTAGCCAGAAGAAAGACAAGGTGATGCTGAATATCCCAGTACTCCTTTCCCACCAAAATGGGGGACAGTAGTTTACACCTTACCTCTTCAGTATGCCTTAAAACAAACAAATAGTGGGGGAGATCTTCCACCTGTCCAGAACCACATGAACAAAACCTAAACTCATAAGGGATCTGATTGTATCTTCCCTCCAGTACACTTGAGGGCATCAATTGGAAACACAAGAGCGTCAGAGCCCTGTGTACTGTAAAGTTACTGACCCTAGTAAGATATTTTTCTAATTTATGTATTTGCTTAAATTTACAATACCAAGGGGCCACCCTTAATAGAGATAAGGCTCCCATATCCATCTGGACATAAATATCATTCAGCCTGATTTTAAAAATCCTCTTGGCGCATTTCATGAAGAGACTATCAAAGTTAGAGGGTGAAAATCCAACTCTACTTAACATTACGGTCAGGTCTCACCTCCATAGTGTGCCATATTTGGAATACAATTATTCTGACCAACATAATTTGGGAAGGCAGTAGTCAGGCATCATCCGTATCCGAAGCCAGTATGAGAATATATGACAAAAAAAATTTACCTTCACTGGGCCTTGCACACACCCATCTCAGCCCTAATCATACAGGCGGGCGTATGACTGGGAACCCCCAGGATAGATCGAAAATACTTGTTTTGAAAAATATCAAGTGCAGTTGTAAACAAATGTCCCCAAATTTCAGCCCCATACAAGGCTTGGGGACATAATTTATGTTCCAGCAGACTTAGGGCAGGTTTCACCAGTCTTATACGTTATGTATGGATACACATTATCTTATTTTCTCTGTGAGAGAGTGGAGGTACACATGCATACAATAGCCACATTTTTGTTGTACGTACAATTCACATTGATCAGATGTGTTATGTCAAATTCTTATTAGAGAGTCATTTTTATTGAACGTGTAATCCAGATTGATAGATTTTTAAATTGTGTCAGATTACTATTATAGAGCTCTCCATTAAAATCACAAACATTCTACTTGCTATAATATCAAGATGATTTATCCTATCAATGAAACTTTGTAGGAAGGATCGCTTGGGCAGAAGCTATTCAAATTTCAGACAGATCAGGTGCAAAATGGCTGAATTATATGCATTTGAAAATTGGACGCAGAAGTTTTTTCTGGGGTTTATGATCGTTTTTTTGACACAGAAAATTGTGTTTTAAATTATCCGTCTGAAGGTGTAGAGGTGTCACAAAATTCAAGTGTGCATTGCAGTGATTTCTCAGAATTTAGATTTTGAATATCCATTGTGTAGTTTTAAGAGATGACGTTTTGAAGTTCCCATGTTATGCAATGGAGAAAGTGAGATTTGTAAATTGTGTCTTGAGTCTCACAATAGCCCTAAAGCGAGAATTACAGAGTCACTCAAAGGAGAAGCAGACATCTGGGAGATGGGGCAAGAATCATCAGGGGAAGATGCGGGGGAGGGTTCATTGCTATCCCAGGATGTGGGCAGCACAATAAGGGACAGGAGAGCAGGAGCTAAGCTGAGTCTTACCAGTGAAATCCCCTAGCTCTCCGCTTCAAGCCCCAACCCAGTTTAGCTGATGATCCTTAAGACCCCCATGCTCCAGCCATACTGCTCCCCCAGCCTGGCAGCTGCAGAGACCAGGGCACGAGGGGCTCTTTCTACATCCATTCCCAGCAGCCAGGAAGAAGAGGGAGGCAAAATTCTTGCCCCCACAAAGGAGATGGGGGAGGAGGCAATGCAAGGCAAAGCTGGGCTCCCAGAGAAGGAGATGATCACTTGCTAAAAATGCTGCGTCTTCACAGCAGTCCTGATGGGGGGTTGCTATGGGGGGGGGCTTCCCTCAGGGGATAGGAGTGCAGGGGGGCTGGGGCTGGGTATTACCCATGGCGGCTTTCCCCTGTTACGGTGTTGGTGGCAATAGGCAGCCAGGTTCAAGGCTCATTCCTGCTTCACTGGCAGACAACTGTGGGGGTAGGGACAGTGTGTGTGAGGTTCTGACACCCCCCCACACACACACACACAAGTGTTCCCACAAACACCCACCTACTCCAGAGCATGTCAGGGCTGGCATTCCTCAAATCAGGCTTCCCCAGGGCTCCTTGCTGCTCCTTTAAACCAAATATGCCCCAAAGCTAGAAAGGGAGACAGCAACAGCAGAGAGATCCAGGACTTCTCTGAGGAGCCAGAATCCACTTAAGAACATAAGAAGTGCCATACTGGGTCAAACCAATGGTCCATCAAACCCAGCATCCTGTCTCCGACGGTGACCAATCATGGTGAAGCACCCAACAGGTCACAATGGGGGATCCATTCCCTGTTGTTTTCCCCCAGCTCCCGTCATGTTCCCTGATCTTGTCTGGCTAATAGCTGCTAATGGACCTATCTTCCAGAAACTTGTCCGAACCTCTTTTAAACTCAGCTATACTACTGACCCTTACCACAGCCTCTGGCAGTAGATTTCACAACCCAATTATATGCTGAGTGAAAAAATATTTTCTTTTATTTGTTTTAAACTTGCCACCCATGAGTTTCATGGAGTGTCCCCTAGTTCTAGTACTAGCTGAGAGGGTAAATAACTGCTCCTTGTTTATTAGTTCCACCCCACTCATGATTTTATAGACCTCTATCATATCTCCTCTCAGTCGTCTCTTCTCCAAACTGAAGAGCCCCAACCTACCAAGCCTCTCCTCATACGGGAGCCCTTCCATGCCCTTGATCATTTTTGTTGCCCTTCTCTGTACCTTTTCTAGTTCAGCTATGTCTTTTTTGAGATGGGGCGACCAGAACTGCACACAATATTCGAGGTGCGGTCGCACCATTGATTTGTATAGAGGCATTATGACATCCTCAGTTTTATTCTCTATCCCCTTCCGAATAATTCCTAACATTCTGTTTGCTTTTTTGACTGCTGCTGCGCACTGCGCTGTGGATTTCATTGTATTGTCCACAACCACCCCCAGATCCTTTTCCTGAGTGGTAACTCCTAGCTTAGTACCCAGCATTGTGTACGTATAGTTTGGATTATTTTTCCCTACGTGCATCACTTTGCACTCGTCCACATTAAATCTCATTTGCCATTTAGATGCCCAGGCACCCAGTGTCATAACTGCAGCAAAGGCTTAATTTATGGGTGGAGGGACGTTTTCAGATGGACAACTAATCCTTGATAAGATCTTAGCTTATTATCTAGGATTTACAAACTCCTTTTTGTTCAAACAGATATTTTAATGCTATATAAAGTTGATCCTTGATAGTCTGTCTGAACACAACCTTGCTGTTAATCAGAATTTACAGTCTCCTGGGAGCTAGAACGCCTGGGTTTAATGGGAGAGGAGTTGAGGCTAGTGGGTTAGAGCAGAGGGGCAGAGATCCAGGTCTCCTGGGTTCTCTGGACAGGGAATAAGGGCTGCTGGGTTAGGGATCTGGGAGCTAGGACTCCTGGGTTGCCCAGGAGGGGATTGGGAGCTAGAGCAGGGAAGGATGGGAGCCAGGTTTTCTGGGAGGGGAAGCAGGGGGAGAGATGGGAGCAAGGCAAGAACTAAGTGGTTAATAATAAAGTTCTTCAAGAGCCTCTCTACATACACACAGAAGGTAGTTGGGTGCCACCTGGTGCCAAGACCAGGCAGATCATCCAAACAGAATCCCAACAGGGAGCATGGTGATGTGACACAGGGGTCCTATAAATAGTGCCCTGCTCCCTGCCTCTCCAGTTCTTTCTCTGCCACAGCAGAGACTGGGCATCTTGTAGCAGTAATTCTTGTAAACGTAACTTATCCTAATACTGGCGTTAGAGGGGAAAGATGCATTCCTAGCCCCATTCTTCCCCTTCTTGGTGCATGGCACAGAAGGGTTTCAAAAGGTACTTAGCCTGCGTTGCAAAACTCCCAGACTCAGACCACTTTCAGACATCCCCCCCACGCATATTCTGGCTGCTCTGAAAGCCCCCCACCCCCTGGCTTTGCAGGAAGACATGCGCAGCGATGTAGAGCTTGATTTCCTGATCTGCATCCCTGTACATGTCTGCTGGCAAAGCCATGCGCACACGGGGCAAAGGCAGTGGAGGCAACCACTTCTTGGAGCTGCTGCAGTGCATAGGGGATCTCCTGCTGGATTTTATGGCTTAATCTCATGCAGGCTGGTTAAATTAAAGAGGGTGGGCGGAATTCGGATTTTGGTTCTGGGGAGGTAGGGGCCTGCAGGGGGTTGAGAAATGGCCCTAGGGGGCAGGTTTTCAACCCCTGTGGTGAATGGGACTTGGGCTAGGGAGAGGGGTGGTGCTGGGACCTGTCCCCCTGGTGTGAGGGGGGGCTTGTCCTGGATGGAACCATATGGTGGCAGCATGTGGTGGGGTGGTTTAATAGGGGGTGGGGATGGAGGGGAGAGGGTCTCCCCTAGGATCTGGACTGGGCAACCTGTGGCTGGGACTAGGCTAGAACGAAGGGGGGGGGGGAAGAAGCCATAGGGGTCATTGTGGGCCAGGGGAGATATGGCCACGGGGGGGGCGGTCAGTAAGACAGATCCAGGGGCCGAGGTGTTTGGTGCCTGCCCCTAGGGTCAGCTCCCCCTCAGGTGGGGGGATGGATTAAGGTCTAAGGCCCCTTAGGCCAGAAGTTCTGTTGTTGAATGTGAGATCTGTGGCCAATAAGGCATCAGTGATCTGGGATTTAATCCTGGATCAGGCCACAGATCTCGCATGTTTTACAGAGACCTGGCTGAACCGGAAGGCGGGTCTGATTTTGGCAGACCACGTTCTGGTGGGGTACTCTGTGCATCTTGTTTTTGAGTTGGCCAGAGACACAATTGGAGTGCTGCTGGTGTACCATGCTCCTTTTTGACCAGCTGCATCCCTCTCCGCTCTAATGGACCTAGTGTCGGGGCAGGTGTTGTACTCCCTAAGGGCTTTGGTCCTGGGGGATTTCAACATTCACGCTGACGCTGGTCTTGTAGGGGTGGAGTGTGAGTTCATGGCTGCCATGGCAACCATGGGCCTGTCTCAGATGGTTAGGGGCCCTATGCACGAGGGGGGGGGCATATGCTTGATTTGGTGTTCTGCTCTGGCCTTGAGGCGAGTGATTCGGTAGTGGGAGAAGTGAGTTCTATGCCCTTGTCATGGACTGATCATTACCTCCTGCAGGCCAGACTCCTAGCACATGACAGCCCCCAGAAAAAGGGGGGGACCCATTAGGTTGGTCCACCCCCAAAGGTTAATGGAACTGCAGCGGTTCCAAGAAGCCCTTGGGGAAGTGTCCTTAGACCTTGATGACCGCTCAGTTGATGATCTCTTCCTAGCTTGGAATACCTTGCTGGAGGAGACAATTGATTGCGTGGCTCCTAGGCATCGGCTGCCACCACTTCACCACCATAAGATTCCTTTGTGTGCTGAGGTGTATGAAGCAGGAGGGATGGCATCTAGAGCGACGCTTGCGCCATTCTTGTGCTGAATCTGATCGGCTATGGCATCGAGTCCATTTGTGGTCCTATGCTGTGGCCGTGAGGATGGCAAAGAAGGAATTCTTTGCCACCCTCATAGCTGCTGCAAAGTCACGTCCCGAAGAGCTCTTCCGGGTGGTGAGGGGGCTGGTCAGTCTGGCCTCCCTCCACCTGGAGGGGGAGATTTCCCAAGCCCACTGTGAGGAATTTGTGAACTACTTCACAGATAAGATCACTTGGATCCAGCACGATTTTGGAGTCGGGATTGACACAGAAGGAGGAGAATCGCGGGTTATGGATGCCCCATCTGGTCCATCTTTGGGGGATCAGTTTCAGGAAGTGACGCCGGCCGCTGCCAAGGGGGTACTGGGGTCTGTTAGGACCTCCTTTTGTGAATTAGATCCTTGCCCATCCTGGTTAGTGAAAGCCTCCAGGGAGATGTTGGGGGCGGTGCTGGTGGGTGTGATCAGTGCCTCCCTTCGGGAGGGCAGTGTGCCGGGCTGCCTCAAGGAGGCGGTGGTGCAGCCCCTGCTTAAGAAACCATCTTTGGATGTTGATGCACTCACTAGCTATCGGCCTGTCTCTAACCTCCCCTTTTTAGGAAAGGTTATTGAACGGGTGGTGGCCCAGCAGCTCGAGGGCCATCTGGATGCCATCGGTTTCCTGGATCCTTTTCAATCAGGATTTCAACCAGGGCATGGCACCGAGACTGCGTTGGTGGCCTTGGTGGACGACCTCCACCAAGAGATGGATTTGGGGCATTCAACATTACTCATTCTGTTGGATCTCTTGGCAGCATTTTATACAGTTGACCATGGGATGCTGTTGAGGCGACTGCGGGCCCAGGGGGTGGGGCAGTGGGACTGTCCTAGGATGGTTCCACTCATTCCTCTTGGGGAGAAGCCAGTGGGTGGTGCTGGGGCAAGAAACATCTTTCTTGGTCCATTTATTCAGGACTCAATTAAGTCAGCAATCCTGTTTCATTTCAAACCTATGGAGTTGTAACCACCTGGACCCTCGCACTACCACTGCCCTAGGGGTACCTCAGTCTACCCTTTGACGCCAAAATAGGGCAAGACCTGCACTTGATACCCTGAATTCTATTATGCCCGCAAGCGAGTCTGCTTTGAGACTAATTCATATACAGTATCAAGCTATGGAATCGGTACTATATCCAGTGTCAGCTCTCAATGAGCATTCTTCTCTGAAGTTATAAGTTGACAACCACCAAGATTTTGACCATGCTTATACAGAGCTAGAAGCACTGCAGTCCAATGATTGGACAGGTCAGCTTTCACCTTCTCAGGATCCAGAAACGGAGGACATCCTTGACTCCAAGTCTCCCACTGAGGAGATAGGTCACTCTCCACCATCTATACTGGATGACTTCAGAGTAGGGCTGAAGCGGCAGCAGCTTTTACCATGCCACGATTCCATTCCACCATTTCTGAATTGCCACACCACACTGCGGCTTTTCTGCTGACATTCTGCTAATTCCGCCAGCATTCTACAAATTTGAAAACTATAGGAAAAATTGCGGAATTGTCAGAAACTGTCAGAAAACCACTGTTCCTCTATTTCGTGGCGCTGGCGGAATGGCGGAAGTAGCTAAAATGGCATGTTTCCGCTATTTGTGAAGCCTGTGGAAGTAGCGGAATGAAATTAGCAGAACTGTGGAAGTAGCGGAATGAAACTAGTGGAATGAAAGCCTCTGCCATGCCGTACCACTAATTGCAGAAACACTGTTTCTGGCGGAAATAGCTACCGCTGCGACTATCTGCTACAGCCCTACTTCAGAGCCTTTCAAGATCTTCTTTTGCGCATGGCATCTACACAGGGAGTTCTCTTAGGTCCAACAGATAGGTAGGAACCCTATTACTTATTCCATATCTTGTTAGTCAGTGCCAAGGAACGGCTGGCCATTCTGCTCACTAAAGCATTCAGACTGACCATCTAGATGAACTCGGGAAGAAAGCTGCTTTATTTCCCACAGTGGTGCTGAAAGCTCTAAGAATGTACCCGGTGCCTAACACTGATTATGATTTCCTAGTGTGTCACCCTGACCCCCAACTCTATAATTGCTTCAGCTTGGGGCCCTCTTAGACACTAAGCTAGCTAAGGCTTTTAATCCACCAGATAGGGTGAAGGCTATTTTTAAAAATTGTACACACTGTAGCCAAAGTAGAGCCAAACTCAGCCTTACTGTTTCTTTTCTAGGCTCTTTGATCTGATGGCATCCACAACCCATATCACACCATTTGCTCTACTATGCCTAAGATGCCTACAGAGCTGACTCCTCCCCCTTACCTTCTGGAGACACTGCATAATACTTGAATCTCTCACAAAGCCCCACTCCCCATTGTTCAGAGTCTCCTCTCATGGGACACGAAAGAAAATGTACGTGTGGACATCCTATTTCAAAAGGAGCTTTCTGTGTTGGTGGTCACAACAGATGCTTCCAAACCTGGTTGAGGTTCCCACCTTCTAAACCTAATGGCAAGTGGTCTATGGAGTTATTCAGAATCCTTATTACATATAAATGTTCTAGAGCTGCGTTCTAGGTTTGTCCTAAAGGCTTTTGCCAACATAAGGGATCTTGGTCTGGTACCTGGAGGGGCTGGGGAAAACAGCTTCAGGCGACAGGGATTGTGCCAAAGCTTCTGCCCGCTTGTAGCCTTGTGAGTCCCCGCTGTCACTCGAAGCTCCCGCAGAGTTATTTTTCTTGGGGTTGTTGCTCTGTATTTTAGTTTTTACTTTTTTTGTCTGCCTAATTACCTGCACCTGAGCCCCTGGAGACTTGAGGAACCTGCCCAGTACTTCCGCTCGCCGGGCTTCTTAGGCGAGACCTGTGGCTGGTGTCGGGTACCTGGAGGGGCTGGGGAAAATGGCTTCGGGTGGCAGGGACTAATCCTCTCGAAGCTGACTTTGAATAGAGCGAGACCCTGCTACTCTAGGGCCTGAGCCCGGTTACTGTTTGCCTTGCAAGTGTAAGGTACTGAGCTGTGTAAGGGAGGTTCCCCTGTATGGGTCCCCGCTACTGGTGTCTGGTCCCTGTGCGGAGATTAGCTGCACAAACACCTGCAGCAGCTAAGTGGTCACATGTCTATCTGTGACAGTGCCTTATGCACTGTCCTGCTGGTTTGGTGGGGTAATTATAATCCCTCTTCCAGGGGTTTTGTTGGAGTAATACTTTTGCTACTGTCCAATTTAGTTTTTCACTAACTTATCCACTTGTCGACAAGTACGTGTCAATGGGAAGTGTTTAGCCTTATAGGTATTTCTACCCCCTGTTGTGTTTAATGGATTTGGTTTTGGGGGTTGAGTAAAAAGCACCTTCAGATGACGAGAAAGTGTAGATGGCAAGGGGCTCCTACTCTAATAGAGCAATCCCAACCCAAACAGCTGCGATTTGATGCCTTTGTAGCCCCTCCACAAGCGGAGCAAAAGGGGGTTGGTCAAGGGGCATCAGTTTTAGCAACCCCTCCTGTGGATCTTTCACAGCCCACTTTAGGGCCTACCATAGAGGTAAAGGATAAACTTAGCCCAACTGGCTCCTTTGACCCCTTGCTGGCTACTGGTGCTGAAAGTTTTAGTCCTGTACATTCTTTTCTTACAAATGATGGTTCTACCCCCTTAGAACTACTCAGTAACCAATGTTTCCTGATAGGTGATCTTATCAGGAAACTGATTGCGCAACTGGACAATATTACTTCATTATTGCAATCCCAGAATTCTCAGCTTGGCACTGTAACGCAATTTATTGATGGCTTTAAGGCAGGCAAGCTGGGCGAAGAAACGCAAAAGCTTATTAGTGCAAATTTAGCTCCCAAACCAACAGGGAGTCCCTCTTGTCCCAGCCCTCGGGTACACAGGGGGCTTGTAACCCTGACCTTCAAGGTAATTCCTCCTCTACCTTTAACAGGCATAGGGTGATTTAAGACGTGACGGGGCGGCATTCACCCCGCCACAGAATCATCCAAGAGTTTCCCCGCCAAAATCCCGCTGTCGTGGCCAGCAGATGTGCTGACCAATTCCAGCGGGGAATTGTGGGGGGGGCTGCGTGGTGCAACGTTCAGCCACACAGCCCTGCTCCCCTGGCCGGCCACCCCCCGGGGCATTGACCACAGCCCGGAATCAGCGGCGCTGATTCTGGGCTGTAGTCAGGGGACAGACGTGACGCCCCCGTTGATCATGGGCGGGAATCACTTTGACCACGCAAATGGCCCTTCTCCAGGCAGGAGGGCCGTTTGCGTGGTCAAAGTGATTCCCGTCCGTGATTCACAGGGTGAACATCTGGTGGGAATCACGGTTGGCCCCAACTGACGTTATGGGATCATGGTCCCCATATGGGAATTGACCGTGGTTCACCGTGATTTCGTAACGTCTGAAAATACCCATAGTCCCCAAGATGTCCTAGACAACTCTACCCATTTTAGGCAGCTGAAGCTTGATGATAAGGCTATATCTTTCAAAGTAAAACCATTGGTGAATGGTGTATTCCCCCAGTGGAATTCCAAATTTGCCATAGCTAATCACCTTACAGCAATTACCAGTGAGACTGTGGGTGATTTCAGACGTGACGTTGACACGGTGAACCACGGTGAATACCCACCTGGGGTCACCGTGTCCCGCACGTCTGTTTGGCGGCCGCCAGATGTTGGCCACGCTCAATCGGCACATGGGGTCAATTTGAACCACGCTTCCCGGGCTAGCCGGGGGAAGGTCCCGGGAAGCGTGGTCAAACGGACCCCGGGCCGTGGCCAACAAAAAGTAACGTCTGGCCGCGTGCCACGGCCCGGGATCCCCGGCGGGATCCCGGGCCGTGGCACGATCGGCCAGACGCGGCGGCCGCATTGGCCCCGCCGCCCGCCCGTCTCCTCGGAGGGCGGGCGGCGGGGTGCGTGGAGGGGGCGGGGCCGTGCGGCCGCACGTTGCGCCGCGCGGCCCCGGCCCCTCCCACTTTCCCCGCCGGGATCCCCCCGGCACGTCTGTTGGGCCATGCAGGGGTGACCCCGGCGGGGAACGAAGACGTTGGTTCCGGTACGGGGCCAAAGGGCCCCGTATCGTCTGAAAGTACCCTGTGTCTTTATGGCACATCAAATACTATCAAATTTTACCTGCCCAAAATTTTCTTCACGGGTAGTTGTCAAATATCAAATAAGTTTATTTGGGCATAGCAAAGCCATAACCCGATTTATCAAAATACAAAACATGACATAAGCATGAACTCATAAAATGAAATACCCATAAAACTTTTATGTCACTCTCTGACTATAGCAACAATAAAATACTTACAGGCATTAGTTACAAACCAAAATACATAAATATAACGAGTTACCATAATAACTATCTTAGATAGTTAATAACTGTCCATCATACAAAATTACCCATCCATCACATAACAATTTATGATCTTACCCCGCCAGAGCATTAACATTATAAGATACTCCATGAAGTCTCCCTTAGACGTCTACTAAGGTACAATCACCTTAGTACTCCCAGAGTCTAGCCTTCATGGGTTTTAAAATTTATAAAACAATCTCTAATAGTGAATGCCTTACACAAAAATTTTGCCACTGCATAGGAGACCTCATAGGCAGATCCGCAATCAAGATTTGGGCCAACTCAAAACTAGACCTACCATAATATTTTTTAAGAATATTGTCAAGCAGTGACACTCGAATCCGGCTATACAATTGGCAGTCAATTAAAACATGGGTCACCATCTCTGCCTGGAGGTGGTCAAAGGGACATAAGCATTCCCCTAAGGGAATTCCATTACCACAACCCTCCAAAATCTTAGAGGGCAGGGCATTCAACCTGGCCCTAAGAAATTTACCCCCCAGGGCTGGGGCGGGGCAGTAGTTGTCCATTTTTGTTCATCTGTCATAGTGGCCAGATTGTTTTCCCAGGCTGATCTTTTTTTGCTCTTGGGGGGTACAGTTGGGGGAGGTATTTATTAATTCCTGCAGGCAACCTTTGATTTCTCCAACTATGAACTCCCATACCTTGCAGGGTTCTCATAATGTTTTGAATTCTAAAATAAATCCTGGAAGACCAAAAACTGCTAAAGGTCATCAAAGGAATTCTAATTTAGCTCCAATTAATGCCAGACTTTTTAGTTTGGCCATGGATAACCCCCTGAGCGTCCCATTCTGTGTCAGTCACCCAGACTACTAACAAAGTATCTAGTTTCCAAACCCCACAGCCTTCCTTAAATCAGGAATCTTGCATGTTAGACTCAGCAGTGCTCACTTTGGATAATTCTATTCTGTCCCCTTTTAAAAGGGAGACTGTGACTCGCCCACTTATCGTTAAAGGGGGTATCACAAACTGCACCCCTCTCTCTACAGCACTTAATGTTTCCTGCTCTGAACCAGACTTATTAACTCAGTCAGTAACAGATGCGGAGTCACTATTCAACATGGCCTCATTTAGTGAGCCGTTAACTAATGATTGACCAAGATGATGTTATGACCCTATGCCTTTCTCCATATGTTCTTGGAACTCGGCGGGTTGGAACCATCTTTTGGGAAATGCTGACTTCCATCAGTTTTCTGAATAAGTTTCAAATTATTTTTATACAGGAAACTTGGTCAAAAGATAACATGGAGCTAGAAAATTTCAAATCATTTGTTGTTCCCGCAATATCTGCTAGCTCCAGGGGCTGCCCTTCCAGTGATCTGGCCTATCTAATATCAGAAAATCTTGACGTTAACATTTTATTGGTACTATCCTCCATATGCTCTTGGTTTAGTGATAAATTACAAACATTTTTTGCTTCTATTCCTTACAATTTATATTCCTCCTTGTAATGTGGGAACATTCGATCCTAACATTTGGACCAATTTGGAAAATACTATTGAAGATCTCTTACTAAGATATCCTAAGGGCTTATTCTGTATAACAGGAGACTTTAATGCTAGGTTAGGTCCGGATGACGATACTCTAGCGCCATATTTTGAACCCAGTTCCTTTACCCCCTCAGAGTATATGTATCCCGTATCTTCTAAAGACCAAAAAATCAATTCTTCGGGATTAAGATTAGCAAAACTGATTGAGGGCCAATCACTGTATATTATCAATGGCACAGGCTTCAATGACAATTCAGACAAATTTACTTTTATTGGTCCACAGGGCCTTAGTGTAGTGGATTACCTTATTGTCTCTGCTAATGTATTGCCACTTTTAAAGAGCTTTGTGGTAGGCTCACATTTAATAAGCGATCATCTTCCACTACAATTTGAGTTGGATTTCCTTATTAATGTACCATCTATTGCCTTTCCCAATCTAGCAGGTCCCACCCATTTAGACAAACATATTTCACCAAAATGGAATCCTGGCCTTGCTAGGTCCTTGGTCCATCTAATATAGGGTGAGCCTTGTAACAATGTCAAGCTAAGTATCATAGAAGGCCAGGACGAGGGCCAGGTAATAGACGCCTTTAATGTACCTCCTATTTCCAACACCACATTGGTTCCTTCTTGTCCTCTAGCTCCAGCAAGAAGGCCTAATAAGTATAGGGGCCAAGTTTGGTTTGATGCTGAATGCAGATCAGCTTGGGAGAAGGTTATTGGAGTTTATTTAAGTTATCGCCAGGGACACCTTGCAGTTTTGCCAGACCAGTTTTTCGTATTAAAGAAGGAATACAAACAGCTTATTAAATCTAAAAAGCGTGCACATAATGAGTATAGATGGCTTGCTCCCTTAGAGGCAAGTAAACTTACAGATGCCCAAAAAGTTTGGAGGATTGTGAACAGACGAATCCAGAAAGGCAGATCTTTATGGTCCTTCCCGGTTCCCCCACATACCTGGGAGGAATATTTTTGTTCTTTCCACTTAGTTGATGCAGCCATGCATCATCCAACTGATCTGTCGACCGAACTTGGAATTTTAACATCTTGTCAACCAGTTTCGGAGCAGGAGGTGATTTCCTTAATAGCCACATTCAAGAAAAACAAAGCCCCAGGTTCAGATCTGATCCAAATTGAATTTATCACAGCTCATCCGGACTGGTGGGTCCCAGTATTAGCAGCCTTATTTACAGCCATAAATAGTTCCGGGATACTGTCGTGGATTTTCCTTTAAATCCACTGGGTTCGGGTGGGCTTACCAATTCGAGGCTGTACACAGAGTCAGGGTTAATACCATTTAGTTTATTTAGTGCGTAACGCGTTAAGCAGACTCTGCAATGGAGAGCTGCCCTAGAACCACGTCAGCAAGCTTTTATACAAAAATGCAGAAACATATCTTACACATGCGCAAACAAATTACAAAGCTGGGTTTTTCCACTTGCTAACTCATCTTAATAGTCTTTTGTCTAGTTACAAGCAAGTCTACAGGTTACGACCCTTGTTGCTTAAACTATTTCTTCTGAGCATGTTATATTCTTCTCCCAGCCACATCTTGTTCACATTCTTATCGCAATGTTTTCTTCTGCAAAGGCCATTTCTGCACATACTGCCACAGTCTGCAACTTTCCTGCTAGCAAAGCTTTTTCTGCAGTTTTTCACTTCACAAAGCCCCTTTCTGTAGTTTTCCACGTCAAATCCTTCCTTTTGATGCCCATTTAGACTAACCTAAATGGCATCACCAGCACCACCTGGTCCGAAGTCCCCGTGGCCCCCGGAGGGGTCCCTTAGCCGGGGGCCGTCGGTGGAGCAAAGGGAGTGCATCGCTAAGGCTGGTGTTCATGGTAACCATTTGGAGAGATTGGGGAGGGGATCTAGGTTTCACAGTAAGGACGTGCGAGACCCCCCAACAGAACAATTTGCACAAAAGAAAAACAAAGCCCAGGGCCAGTAAAACAGCAACTAATAAAAACAGCATGTACCGGATCCAACCTGGCACATCAGGGAGCAAGCGACTTAGCCATGACAAGGAATTCCAGTTGTCAGATTCATGAAGTTTTGCCACAGCAGCTTGAAGATGGAGTGTGTTCTGGAAAATGGTGTCTGTATTATCTGGTATGAAGGTGCAGCACTCACCTTTGATTAGGGCACAGACCCCTCCTTTACTGGCCAAGATAAAATCTAAGGCCATTCTGTTTTGCAAAACCATTTGTCTGATGCTGCTCATTTCAATGGCTACAGTCTGGAAGGTGTCAGTGGTTAGGTTTGCTACTTCCTCGAGGACCTTGGAAATACGTTTGAGTTCCCGCATGGTGAAACCCACCCCTAGACCAGGGATAGTTACTCCCCAAAAACGTTGGGCCTTAGTGATGTCCCTTCAGTCACAAACAGGACCCTGGGGCAAGGTGGAGGACACTCGAATGACAGGGAAGATGGTACCTATGAAACATGACCCTTGGAAGTTTGCAGGGAGATGTTTATAGGCCTTGTTGCCACAGATGAAATAGTGGCCCGCCAGGGCAGGGATTCCACAGGCACAGGTATGAGTGTAGAGGAATACCTGATGGTAATAACCTGTCAGGTTATAGTATGCTGGAGTGAGTTCGGGCAAAAATGTATGGTTCAAGTTAAAAGTGATCCCATTTTTAACAATAGTTGTATTACAGGTAGAGGTACCAACAAACTGGCCCGTGCCGTTACACTGCAGGCAAAACAAGGCCGGGGGTGGAGTTCTAATGTGGATATATTCAGAAACATTGTGACTAACGGTTGCCCATGTGGCGTGCTTGGGTAGGGCATCATAAAAAGGGGCTTGTAACTCACTTACAGTAAGCGGTGTAGCAAGCATAGGGATACCTTCCAAAGAATGCGAAGGAATATAAGCACAAAGCCAACAGTTTGACGCATTTAAATCAATGCGAAGCTGCTCTATAAAAAGCAAGAAGGTGTTGGAGGCAAATTTCAATGATCGTTTATCTCGAGGGGCTTTGTCATTATCAGGCAGCTGTTGGTGGGTCATCTTAAATGAAGAGGTCTGGTCAGGTGGCACAGCCATTAGCACTCAGGTCAGCGGGAGGGTCAGTACGGCAGCAATGAGAAGCATGATGCCAGCGGGATCATTTTTCAACTTCACAGCTGTTTGTGTTGTCAGCAGGACAAGGTGGGGTCCTGTCCAGCGTGGAGAGAGGCAATGCTTGCGTTGAAACTTTTTCAAGAGGACCCAATCCCCTGGCTGGAAGCTGTGGCACTGCTCAGCAGAGGGTGGAGTGTGCGCTGCTTCCGCCGCGGTTCTTGCTGACCTAAGGAGGGAAGTGAGAGATAAAACATACTGAGAGAGTTAATCACTCAATTGAGCCAGTGACTGAATTGCTGGGCGAGGCGGTGTAAGGCCTATGCGCATGGCACAGCCAAACACAAGTTCATGAGGGGAGAGTCCAGTATTTTTCGCTGGGGAGGCTCTGATAGCCATCAAGATCAAGGGCAGGGCCTCAGGCCATTTTAACCCCATCTCTTCGGATGTCTTAACTAGTCGAGTTTTAATTTCCAGGTTCTTTCACTCCACCGCCCCACTGCTCTGAGGGTGGTATGGGGTGTGGAAAAACAAGTTAATCCTGAGAGCCTTGCAAAGGGCCTGGGTTACTTTTGCAGTAAATTCAGGGCCTTGATCACAGTCCAGTGAAAGGGGAACCCCAAAACGGGGTATAAAGTCTCGAAGCAAATGCTTTGCAACCGTCAATGCGTCATTTTGTCGGCAGGGAAATGCTTCTGTCCAGCCTGGAAAAAGGCAAACAATAACAAGATCAAAGTTAAAGCCTTGGGCTGGGGGAAGATGGGCAAAGTCACTCTGAAAATTTTCAAATGGGCCGTTGCTCCAAGGGCGAGATGATGAAGTGCAAGGTTCTGTTCTGTGCGGATTATGGTGGGCACAGATGTGGCACGATCGGGTCACTCGCCGGGCCGCC
>QEPC01013222.1:507512-522497 GCA_003113815.1 Sphenodon punctatus
TGGATTTTCCTTTAAATCCACTGGGTTCGGGTGGGCTTACCAATTCGAGGCTGTACACAGAGTCAGGGTTAATACCATTTAGTTTATTTAGTGCGTAACGCGTTAAGCAGACTCTGCAATGGAGAGCTGCCCTAGAACCACGTCAGCAAGCTTTTATACAAAAATGCAGAAACATATCTTACACATGCGCAAACAAATTACAAAGCTGGGTTTTTCCACTTGCTAACTCATCTTAATAGTCTTTTGTCTAGTTACAAGCAAGTCTACAGGTTACGACCCTTGTTGCTTAAACTATTTCTTCTGAGCATGTTATATTCTTCTCCCAGCCACATCTTGTTCACATTCTTATCGCAATGTTTTCTTCTGCAAAGGCCATTTCTGCACATACTGCCACAGTCTGCAACTTTCCTGCTAGCAAAGCTTTTTCTTCAGTTTTTCACTTCACAAAGCCCCTTTCTGTAGTTTTCCACTTCAATACTCCCAATTGGATGGGGTAATGCTGTAATCATTCCCATTTACAAGAAAGGTGCACACTCAGATCCTGCTAATTACAGACCAATCAGCCTGTTGAGCATTGTCAGCAAGATCTACGGCAAATATCTATTAGATAGACTGATCTCCTGGATGAATCAGACCAAAATATTATCCTTAGAACAGGCTGGTTTTCTTAAAGGTAGAAGCACAATTGAGCAGTGCCTGATCTTATACCATCTAAGAGAAAAATACAAGGTAGCAAATGGTAAGTTTTTTGTAGCTTTTCTAGATCTAAAAGCTGCATTTGATTCAGTTGATTCACTTCTGTGGGATAAACTAAAGAAGTCTTCAATTGATAAACAGCTGCTACTTTTACTTTACCGTGTGCATGTAGATTCCTCCGAGATTATCATGGTGGACAACGAGGGCCATCTTACCAACAAGATTAATACTAAAAATGGAGTGAGGCAGGGATGCATTTTAGCCCCTGCCCTATTTAATCTTTTCATCAACAATGTTGTCCCGACTCTCACTAAATACGCATTTTTTCCACTCAAACTGGCCTCAATATCCGTCAGCTGTCTGTTATATGCTGATGACCTTGCCTGCCTATCACAAACCCGAGTTAGTTTGCTTAGGCAATTAAGGGCTTTTTCGGCCTATTGTTCTACAAATAGGCTGAAAATAAATTATATGAAATCCAAAATTGTGGTGTTCTCTAATTCTCATAAAACCTTTTAAGTGGTTGTTAGATGGCCATAAAATTCAACAACTCATGACTGTCAAGTATTTGGGTATCAGTTTTCACACACAGGGATGATGGAGTGACCACCTATCTAGGGTAACTGTGGCTGCAAAAGGTCTGTCGTAGGCCACTTTGAGGCTTTTTGCCGGTAGAAGGGGTAGTGGAATTGATCTCGCCATTAAAGTTTTTGATAGTAAGGTCAGATCTAGTTTTCTTTATGGTGCAGAACTTTGGGCCCCTCTTGTTCCAACAAATTTGAACTTGGTGCAGTCCAGCTTCCTTTGTAAATTACTCAAGGCCCCAAAGGGCATTCCTTTGGCAGCAATTAGGTTAGAGGTTGGCCAAAGTAGCTGGTGTACAACAGCCTGGAAACTTGCATTGAGATTCTGGTTAAAACTTGCTAAGACCTCAAATGTGGGCCTGGTTCAATTTATGTTTAAGGATGCTCATAAGGGCCAATGGCTTAAAGCTATAGATAGATCCCTGCACGATTTAGGGTTCTCGCTAGAATATTTTGACAACAAGGATCTAAGATCAGCCTGGGTCGTGATTTTGACAAGGTTAAATGACATAGCCAGACAGGAGGACCTGGCCAAGGTTGCTGGCTCCCCCCATATGACAGGATTCAGTAACTGGGTTCCAGTTCCTGACCAAATGGCTTCATACCTAGCCTCATTGCTCCCATTCAGAGAGAAGCACTTATTCTTTGCAGCCCATTTAAATGCCCTTCCCTCCAAGGTACTTGAGGGCCGTTTTAGTGGTATACCGTACTCTGACCGACTGTGCCCTTTTGACCTCCAGATCACAGAATCTTCCCATCATGTACTCTTTGAGTGTCATCTCTATGCGTCACTCAGATCAAACCATCTTTCTTTACTGTTAGATAAATTCCCAGGCAGAGATCATATGGCTCTTCTGAGGATAGTTTTGAGCTACCTTGATAACGAGGTTACTATTGCTGTGGCAAAATTTTTGAGGTCAGCCTTTGCCCTAAGACAGACTTTCTTGGACTTTAAACTCTTATATACCTGTGGAGTAGAATCACAACTTTCAGGTTGAGAGACTGTTTTATTTTATTCTCTAGTGTTGTCTATTATGACTAAGTTTAGTCTTAAATGTAATTTCAAATTATGGTTAGTTTTTATTTGTTTCCATTTGTTTTTACTTGTCTACCTGTGTGTTTGATTTCTGTTATGTTTTTTATATGGTATTTTTGTTGTGTGCACTTTATTTTCTTCCTGCAATGGCCAACAGCCACGCAAATAAATTTTTTGACTTTGAATAAGGGACCTTACCCTCCAAATCCTGACTGACGGTACCACCACAATGTATAATATATATCTACAGGGGGAGGGAAATCAAGGTCTCCACGGTTAACCTCAGACGCCTCAACCATGTGGGAATGGTGCATTGCCAACAATGTGACCCCAATACCAAGACATCTCACAGGGACTTCCAATTCCAGAGCAGATGCCCTAAGTGGAGCTCTCACTCAGTCCCACCAGTGGGAACTAAAATATTTTACTTGTATTTTAGTAATTCTTATATTGTTTCCATATTGTTTTATCTGTATATATTTCTTTTGGCAACAGCCTGCTGGTCATGCCACCAATAAATTAAATTGAATTGAAATATTCAGGGTACCAGACCATAGTCCACATGTGGGGCAAACTAGTGGCAGACTTTTTTGCTCTTCTGGACAACAAGAAATGCCCAATTTTCTTTTGCAGGGGAGGGATAGGCAAGGGATCTTCAAGGAATGCCCTAGTATCAGAGCCGCCCACCAACCTCACGCTCAAGGACTACATCACAGGACGGCTCAGGCTCATTGGGGGGTTCGCCCCTCAGATCCCCCTCCCGCTGTGGGGACACCCGCCCCCCTGGATGCTACAGCACCCGGCGGTTGCCACGGCACCACCACAACACAGCCCAGAGGGAGAACCTCCCCCCGCAACAGCACGGAGCACAGAGGCAGGGCCAACACAGCTGCACCGCTCCCTGCAGCTCCAGGCATGCCAGGGAGGTGTGGCTTCCTCTTCAAATGCCAGTGCTGACAGACACACAATGCCAGTGACCCAACAACATCTCATTGAAGCAACGGCCCAAGAGTTGCTACCAGCATCAGACCCGTCATATGTGGAAGACGGGGGTCTCCTCAAGAACCAAGGCTGCATCATCGTGCCACCCTCCTGCCAGTCTCAAATCTTGTAGGCCCATTATAATGCCCCCTTAGCCAGGCATGCAGGACGGGACCATACGACCCGCCTAATTCAACGCTCCTTTTGGTGGCCATCCCTGACTCAAGATGTACGACACGTGATGTCAGCAGGTGCACCATCTGTGTCCGCACCAAGACCCCAAGGCAAACCCCCCAAGGGTTGCTACAACTCTCCGAACTGCCTAAAGGGCCCTGGCAACGAGTGGGTATCGATTTTATCGTTGAGCTACCTCCCTCACAAGGATACACCACCGTGTGTGTCGTAGTGGACCATTTCATGAAAATGGTCCTCTTCATCGCTTGTAAGGGGCTCCCAACAGCCCACAGAATGACTCTCCTATTCATCTGCCACATTGTTTGTTTACATGGATGGCCAGTAGAAATTATAAGTGGCCGCGGATCCCAGTTTGTATCCTGCTTCTGGGTGCTTTCTTTACAGCCCTACACATGCACTTGAAACTGACAACTGCCTACCACCCGCTGGCCAACGGTCAGGTAGAGCGAGTAAACCAAGACTTCGAACATTATCTGTGGTGCTACATCAATCACCTTCAAGTTGATTGGTATATGTGGCTTCCGCTAGCTGAGTTCACACATAACAATGCCCCCAATACCTTCTTTGGCAGTTCTCCTTTTTTTGTTTCCTATGGTTACCAGCCTCAGATTGGAGCCCCAGACATCTCCGCTGTACGTGTACCCGCAGCGAGTAGCCTGGTGCAACACATCCATCAGGCCCAGCATCTTGCCCGAACTACGTTGACAGAGTCCCGTCAGCGCTATAAGGCATATGCAAATCGACGGCGGTGCCCTCCAACCCCCCTCAAGCCAGGCGACTACGTCTGGATCAATTGCCAACACTATACATCCACTCAACCCTCCTGCAAATTAGATGATCGGTATATGGGACTAAACAGATCAACGAGGTCACCTTTCAGGTCTGACTCCCTCCTCATCTTTGAATCCACCCGACCTTTCATGTTTCCCTTCTGAAGAAGGCACAAACAACAGATCATCCTCCTGTGCCAACCCCCAACCCAGTATTGGGACCCACTATTGGGACCCACTGGCGAAGCGTCCTACAAAGTATGGGCTATTCTTGATTCAGAACTCCTGTGGGGTTGCCTACACTACCTCATCGATTGGGTCAGCTACGGCCCAGATGACCATTCCTGGGAACCCGCCTCACAGGTTACTGCTCCTCGGCTTACCCGCTTGTTCCACCTTCGCCACCCTGAGAAGCCAAGCCCCCACTGGATCCTTGGCCGGGGGCTCAAGAGGAGGTACTGTCAGGGCCACCCACTGACCCCATGCTCAGGGGCTACGTCACAGGATGGCTCAGGCTCATCAGGGGGTTCACCACTCAGATCCTCCTCCCGCTGCGGGGACACCCGCACCCCCACCCCCGCCAGGATGCTACAGCACCCAGCTGTTGCCACAGCACTGCCACAACACAGCCCAGTGGGAGAACCTCCCCCCGTGACAGCACGGAGCACAGAGGTGGGACTGACACAGCTGCGCCGCTCCCTGTGACTCCAGGCACACCAGGGAGGCATGGTTTCCTCTTCAAATGCCGGCGCTGACAGACACACAGCACCGGTGATCTAATCGAGACTGGCCCCTAACGAGAGACAGCTAAATGAAGCGTTTTTGAGTCCTTGTCCTTGTGTTCCTCTTTTTGTTCCCCCTTCCTTGCTTCGTGCATTGCTGGAGACTGTCTGCAATAGCGTGTGAGTTGCAAGAGAGTGCAACCTACCTGTATCCCTTCTCCTTGCGAGTGGATGAGAGAGTGAAAGGGTCTTGGCTGAGTGGGTTGTGTGAGTCTGCCTCCCTTCCTGGGGGTGCCCTTCCCCTGTGCCTCCCTATGTGAACAGTCTGCCCTTCCCCCTACCTCCTGGGACCAATACCCTGTCTTCCCCTACTACTGGCACTGCTTACTCTACCCCTACAGTGAGTGACACAAGTGATTGGCGGGTGGCAGGTGGGTGGAAGCTCTCCAGTACAGATCACTCGGCGCCCTATGATGATAAAGGCCTAATCTTTCATAGATTTAAGGGCCGCCACTTTATCCTAACGGGCATTGTAACTTCCCTGAACGAATCCAGAGCACTGTACGGAGTTGCATACCCTCAGGGGTGGAGCATCTAGGGTCTCGCCCTTCCTAGAGCGTCTTTCCATCCCTCCTTCCTGTGTTTCCCCCATCCCCATGACACCTAGTTTACCCCTGGCCTCTGGGCCTTCTATATGCTTAGGAATTATTCGGAAGGGGATAGCGAATAAAACTGAGGATGTCATAATGCCTCAATAGAAATCAATGGTGTGACTGCACCTCGAATATTGTGTGCAGTTCTGGTCACCCCAGCTCAAAAAAGACATAGCTGAACTAGAAAAGGTGCAGAGAAGGGCAACAAAAATGATCAAGGGCATGGAAGGGCTCCCGTATGAGGAGAGGCTTGGTAGGTTGGGGCTTTTCAGTTTGGAGAAGAGACGACTGAGAGGAGATATGATAGAGGTCTATAAAATCATGAGTGGTGTGGAACTAATAAACAAGGAGCAGTTATTTACCCTCTCAGCTAGTACTAGAACTAGGGGCCACTCCATGAAACTCATGGGTGGCAAGTTTAAAACTGATCAAGGGCATGGAAGGGCTCCCGTATGAGGAGAGGCTTGGTAGGTTGGGGTTCTTCAGCTTGGAGAAGAGATGACTGGAAGAATATGATAGAGGTCTAAAAAATCATGAATGGCGTGGAACTAATAAACAAGGAGCAGTTATTTACCCTCTCAGCTAGTACTAGAACTAGGGGACACTTCATAAAGTTCATGGGTGGCAAGTTTAAAACAAATAAAAGAAAATATTTTTTCACTCAGCGTATAATTGGGCTGTGGAATCTACTGCCAGAGGCTGTGGTAAGGACCAGTACTATAGCAGAGTTTCAAAGAGGTTTGGACAAGTTTCTGGAAGATAGATCCATTCGCAGCTATTAGCCAGACAGGATCAGGGAACATGATGGGAGGTGGGGGGAAACAACAGGGAATGGATCCTCCATTGTGACCTGTTGCGTGCCTCTCCCAAGCCACCACGATTGGCCACTGTCAGAGACAGGATGCTGGACTAGATGAACTATTGGTCTGACCCAGTATGGCACTTCTTATGTTCTTAACACCACACTTCCCACTTCCATCTCACAAGATAACTTTGTTAAAAGAGGTTTGGGACCTTAGTCAGAGAGTTGCTATTGAACAAATCCCTAATAAGGAAAAAGAGAAATGACTTCATTGTCATTGTCACTAAGAAAGATGGGGGGAGGGAGGGCTTAGACCAATTTAGACCTCAGAGCTCTAAATAAATATATTCAGAGATTTTAATTCAACATGGTTTCCCTCACATATATTTTCTCTTCTTTGTCTCAATATGGTTGGTTTGTATCTCTTATGCTGAAGAATGCATGTTTTCACGTCCCTATACATCCTAGTTGGGGGGCAGGATTTTCTGGGGATACCTCCCAGCTGTGATTACTGGAGAAGCATTTGTGCCGGGCCTGCTGATTGGTGCTTTTTCTCTATTCCCCAGATACTTAGAAGACTCCAGATGCTGAAGGCATCTGCCTGCAGGTGACTGCTGAACAGCAGTGCCTAAGGCCGCTGTCCATTAGGCAGCTGTTTGTCATTGGTCAAGGCGTTGGACAATTTTATTTTCATGTCGGCCATACTGGAGACTACATTGTTTGTTGTTCTTGCTTTTAAGGGTTGAGGAGGAAGTGTGGGATGGTAGTGAGTGTTTGAAGGATGGGTGGTGAATGTCTAGACCCCACCCACCCCCCATGAGGGGGCTGTTGGTAGGAATGGGGGTGGGCTATGCCCCAACCCCTCTCTGAGAGGGGGGAGCTTTTGAGGCAGATGAGGGAAATGGGAGTGGGTTATTATGCCCCAACTCCTCTGTGACAGGGGGAAACAAATATTGTAATTTTTAAATTGAGTTTTAACTGTTTTTTGTTTTTTATTGGGCTTTTGTAATTTTATTATTTGATATTTTCTTTGTTTTTGTAAGTCACTAAGTCTTTTTAAACGAGATGGGTGCATGCATGGCACCCCACTGTCCACGTGTCCAACCGCTAGTTTAAATTTAAAGCAGTTTTAGCATGAAGAGTGAGTAACAATGAACGTTCTGAGCCATGAAGGCTGGGTACACGGCAGGCAGTAGTGGGTCAGGATTGTTTGCAGCATCTAGAATTGCTGGTGGGGGAGGGAGCACAGAGATAAAAGGAGAGCTATACCCATGGCAGCAGCTTGGGTAGGGAGGGAGGAACTAACACCACGCTGCCCACCCACTCGCCTGGCCAGTTGTGTCTTCTTTGCTTGCCCAACAGGGTGAAACGTGGCCCAGGCAGCATAATGACTATTGGCTGGGGGTGGGAGTTGATTGCTTGAGGGAGGGGGGGGAGCAAAAAAGGGATTTAAAACTATACCCCCCTCCGCCAAGCCCCTCTTGGCAGCAGTTTGGGCGAGTGGTGGGAGGAACTAACACTGCCCCCCCAGGTGCCTCTTGCACTGGTCACTCACCTGAGTGATGCTGCTGGTGCTGTTGCCGTCACCACCATTTTGAACAGCCCAGGTTCACCATGCATGTGTGCACCCTTGAGCCAAAGAGTCCTCTCAGGCATGCTGGACTACATTTCCCAGTATACCAGATAGGACACATGGCCACCATGTGCATGTACGGTGAACCTGGACCATTCAAAATGGCAACAGCAACAGACGCTGGCTGTCCTTGGCAACAGTGGACAGTGTGTGTGTAAGGGAAGAGAGGGTGTGACCTGCTGTATGCGTGTGTGCACACACGCATGCTGGGGGAGGGAGACTGTCTGTCTGTCTGTGTGTGTGTGCGAGTGCTGGGGGAGGGAGACTATGTATGTGTGTGCACTGGGGGAGGAAGAGTGTGTATGTGTGCGCGCTGGGAGGAGGGAGACTGTGTGTGTCTTTAGACATGAAGTCATCAGGTGTCTGAATGTGTGTTTTGACCTTGATATGAACACCAGTTTGGCCCTGTGTTCACCATGTGGCGCTACAGTGCTTAGACACCCAGCCCATCCTGGGGCAAATTGGTGTTTTGCTTGCCACCTGATCTCAGCACGCAAGTGCTACCGCCTCGTTCCCATGTTGTACCTGCTAACACAAATACAGCGACAGTGGATATACAGTAGCAGTATAAAGCTAAATACAACAACAGTACTGCTACAAAAAGTAAACAAGTGCTCCCAATTTAATGGAAGAAACAGGAAGTAATAGTAGACAATAAGGGCACAATATACACAAAGACCTGAAAATAGCCCAACATTTCACCAAGCAGTCTGGCTTCTTCTGGGGTAGTACAAATGGAAGAAAGCTGAAAAGAACCCTTGAGGACCTTAGAGCCGGACAAGTGCCGTTTAAGCTTGCTGAGACCGGAATGGCAACATTATTTCAATCGATATTACAAAGGAATTTAGATTCTACTCTTGCTGTCCATTAGCTCCTGTATAAATCTCTACTGGCCAGGCCTAAAAAGGAAATTACACTTGACCCGAAGACCTAATAAAGAAAGCTGATCTCTACTTTAAGAAAAGATCTCAGATTAATATCCACATTGCACCAATAAGAAAAGAAAACCCCTGAAGAAGCCATTAAATTGGGAACACTTGTTTACGTTTTCTAGCAGTACTGTTGTTGTACCGGCTAACATGCCACATGATATCATTAGGTACAACGTTGCCCACGTGTTCAGCCAAAACACGCAAATTGTCCTTGTGATGCAATGGTGTTCACAGCATCTGTTCAATTGATGTTCAATGGGTGGCCAAACTGATGTTGGAATTTGTTATGTTGCTTACACACAATGGCCAAACACGTGCTTAGGGATTTTGAACACCCAATCCTTGTTATATCTAAAGATGCCCTGTGTCTGTCTGTCTTTGTGTGTGCACACGCACACGCTGGGAGGAGAGAAAGGGGCATCTGTATGTGTCTTTGTGCTGGGAGGGATTGTGTGTGTGTGTGTGTGTGTGTGTGTGTGTGTGTGTGTACGTGTACGTGTACGTGTACGCTCGGGGGAAGCCTGAGGCCAGATTTGACCCATAGGTTGGAGGTTCTCTTACCCAGCTCTATTACTTAACATCAAAAACTTGCCCCTTCATTTGTCCAATAAAATAGAGAAACAAAATTATCTGGATCCCTTTCAACTCTTTTTCTGAACCACATGTTTAATTCATCTTTCTTTGTCTGGACCCCCATGTTTAATTCATCTTTGGGTTTAGCAGTCTTGCTGCAGTGAGACACACAGATTTTCATGATATCACATCACGGTGGGCATTGTCACAACAAAGACTCCAAGACTCCCACATTTTTACAAGCTATGCAAAATACAAATCACATGGACAATTTCCACCCTGCTTTAGAAGGGAGGGTCAATGAGATGATTCTCTTGAAGATCCAGTGGTTTTGTCAGTAGATTAAGCAATATAATGGATCTACGTCTGGCTCCTGAACACAAAATACATAATACGTTTGGCCCAAGATTTTCAATAGTGCCTAGTGGTTACAATTCCATTTTTGTCTTTCCAACTTAAGTCATCTTTACAGGAGTTTGTTCTTCAGAAAGAAGGTGTTCAGCATTTTGGAAACTTTTTGTTTAAACCATAACCTCAGAGCCACCATTTCTCTACTTTTGTAAAAACACCATCTGCCTCATGTTTCATTGCTATCTGGATCTCTTCCAGTTTATCAGTGAGGGTGCCACTCTGATAAGTAACTCTGTTATGTCCAATGCTTTATCTCATCATCTTGATGTTTTGCTTAGAATCAAGACACACAGCAGCCTATGGTCTCTTAGAACTTACAGAGCAGGGAACAGCAAATAATGAAGAGAAGGTTTTCATGTTGTAAAATTTCTATCTGTTCTTGGAATATATAATTATTCATAAATTAAAAACCCTTTTGGGTTTGGATGTTAAGTTAAGGATTCCATCAGCATTAACTGTGTGTGTATGTGCGCGCTGGTGGAAGAGAGTCTGTGTGTGTACATGCGTGCACTGGGGCTGGGGGGAGATGGTGCTGAGGAGGGGGACTGTATGTGTGTGCTGGGGGTACTGTGTGTGTGCTTGGGGAAGGGGAGAATGAGTGTGCGTGCACGTGCTGGGGGCAGGAATGAGTGTGTGTGCGTGCGCACTATATGGAACGGGTAATGAGCCCATGTGTGTGTGCTGGGGGACAGGGAGACTGGGGGGGTGGGAGGTGAAAACGGACATGATGCTAACTCCACTTTAACATTGTTTTAACATTTCTTATGCATGTTGCAGGGCTGCATAGGGCACCAATACAGCCCTGCAACATGCATAAGAAATGTTAAAACAATGTTAAAGTGGAGTTAGCATCATATCTGTTTTCACTCTGCATGTGAGTCTGTGCTGCACTAGGAGGGATGGGGGAACTGAGTGCGTGTGTGTGCTGGGGGGACAGGACTGAGTGTGTGTGTGGTGGGGGGATGGGGGACTGTATGTGTGTATGTGTGTATGCGCACACTACACTAGCAGGGGAACTGAGTGTGTGCGTGTGCTGGGGGAATGCGTGTGTCTATTGGGGGAGAGGGGATTGAGTGAGCGTGTATTGGGGGAGAGGGGACTGACAGACTGAGTGAGCATGTACTAGGGGGGAGAGAGGACAGAGAGTGTGCAGAGAGAGCGAGTGACTGGGGTGGGGGAGTGAGCGACTGCTGTGTGTGTTGCATTTCAGTTGTGTCTCATTTGTTTGGTGCTACTGCATTTGAAGTACATAACTAAAATGATTCAGGATTCCCTGAATGAAAAGCACCTTGTACTATAAACAAAGATCAGTAGTCTATGGCATATTATAAACAGAATATTTTTGTGCCTAGGATCTAAATTGTGGGAGTGTAGTCTCAACGTGCAAGTGTGTAAAGACATGAATTTCAATAATAAATTAAGGTATTTAAGCAATAATATTGCAGTAAGCAAGTAAGTTAAGGGAATGTAAGAACTGTGTACCAATATCTTTATGAGGCAGAGCACAACAAGCTGCACCCATACAAACCTCTTCTGCTTTGTAATTGAGTAGTGGAACCAGTGCTCTACCATCCTGGCTGCTAAGATTATGACTAGCATCAGGTGCAATGAAGACAGACATAAAACTGTTAAGGCAGTGCGGGGCCCAGGACCAACCCTGCCAAAAGCCACAGTTACCCATGCCCTACAACATGGACAATATAGTTAGAAAAAGCCAGCAGTTCAAATAAGGCATTTGTTTGATGAGGCAGTCAGAAATGTAAATAAAGACTTGGATATATACAAAAATATATACAACACCAAAATGCAGAATGACTAGCTATGTTTGGTGTGACCATTGTGTTAACTGATGGGTGTCTTGTTTAAAAAGCAAAAATTAAAAACATTAACAATGATAAGTAGAGAGAGGAATAATTTTAAGCATACTAGTGAAAAGCTGCTTAAACAGACTTCTACCCAAAAAGCTATAAAATGGAAAAGGGATACTTTAAATACCCAGGGCCTATTTTCAGCATTAAGGATGCAATCCTGAAAGCGCATACTTTTACTCCAACAGGGATACTTCAGGATCGGTAGCATCAAAATTGCAGCCTAATGGTACAGTTGATACTTGCATAAAAAAACAAAACCCTGCACTGTTGTGTTCTCGTCTGTAACACAAACAGCAGTTTCCATGCACAATACTTTGGCCCAACAGTACTGGGAACCCAAGCATTGCAAGGGTGTCTTCAGGGTTTGTGTAGTGGCATGTGCAATGGACAGCAGCAGGCCAGCCTCCTGGCAACTGGGAAATAAAACCCCTTTTCATCAGCCTGCAGGAACAGATCAGAACTTGCCGTGTTCTGCACCAGCTGCAGTCTTCGAACCGTCACCGTAGCCCCATGTAGAGCGCGTTACAGTAGTCTAGCCGAGAGGTGATGAAAGCATGGATGACAGTGTCCAGGTCAGCGCCGAAGCCGACGCACCAGATGTAATTGGCGAAAGGCACTCCTTGCCACAGACTCCACCTGAGCATCCAAGCATAGCTGCAAATCAAGGAGCACCCCAGATTCTGTACCTGGGGAATCAGCAGAGGGAAGACCCCCATCAATGATGGGGGCCATCACCCCCACCACCTTACCCACCAGCATCACCTCCATCTTATCGGGATTCAGCTTTAGTCGATTTGCCCTCATCCAATCCCCCACAACTGCCAAACACTCCCGAGACTGCCGGGCCTGGGTCTGATGTAAAGGAGAGGTAAAGCTGGGTGTCATCAGCATATTGATGACACCGCACGCCAAACCCCCTAATCACCTCACCGAGCAGCTGCATATACACATTGAACAGGAGAGGGGACAAAACAGAACCATGCGGCACTCCACATGAGAGGTCTCGGTATGATGAAAAATGATCTCCAAGCACCACTCGCTGAGTTCTTCTGGCCAGGAAGGAGCGGAACCAGTCAAGAACTGTACCACCCACCCCCGCCCAGTCCCGCAGGCTCGTCACCAACATCTCATGGTCAACGGTATCAAAGACAGCCGACAGATCTAATAGAATCATCAGGGCTGAACGGCCCTGATCTAATTCGCAGCGCAGGTTGTTGACCAACGCCACAAGCACAGTCTCGGTGCCATAACCCTGGCAAAATCCTGACTGCAAGGGATCAAGAAAACCGACATAATCCAGATGCTCCTGTAACTGCCAGGTCACCACCCACTCAATAACCTTCCCTAAAAAGGGAAGGTTAGAGACTGACCGTAGCTGGCAAGGGAATCAACGTCAAGCGATGGTTTTCTTGAGCAGGGGCCATACCACCGCCTCCTTAAGGCAGCCCATCACTCTGCCCTCCCTAAGGGAAGCATTGACCACCCCCGCCAGCAATGACCCCACTGTCTCCCAGCAGGCCTTAACCAGCCAGGATGGGCAAGGGTCCAGTTCACAACACATAGCCCTAACATGTCCAAGAACATTCTCCGCATTGGTGAGGGTCACCAACTGAAACTGATCCCAAAAACATGGCCAAGATGGGGCTTCTATAGCCTCAAATTGCCCCACTGCAGAAAATGCGGCATAAAAACCGTTGTGAATCCAAGCAATTTTATCCGCAAAATAACCCAGAAACATGTCACAGTGGGCCCTAGATGACTCCACTCCGAGGTGGAGGGAGGCCAGACTGACCAGCCCCCGCACCACCCGGAGCAGCTCTGCTGGACAGGATTTAGCTGATCCTATGAGGGCAGCAAAGATTTCCTTCTTTGCTGCCCGCATAGCCACAGCATAGGCTCGCAAACTTGCTCTATGTTGCAACCTGTTGGCTTCAGCACGTGAACGGCGCCACCGTTGCTCCAACCGCAATCCCTCCTGCTTCAGCACCAGCAGCCCCTCCAAAAACCAGGAAGGGCTATGGTGCTGCCTCCTGGGAAGCAGATGCCTCAGACCCATCCGATCAATGGCCTCTGTCAGCAAGGTGTTCCACAGCCCGATGAGGTCATCAATGAGATGACCATCCAGATCAGAAAGTATATCCCCCAAAGCCTTCTGGAACCGTTCTGGTTCCATCAGTCTACGGCAGTGAACTATTCAAATTGGTTCCACGCCCATCCAGGGGCAGACATGCACCAGGAGAGAGGCCTGCAAGAGGTAATGATCCATCCATGACAAGGGCACAGCTGATATCTCCCCCACCAATGGACCCCTTGCCTCAAGGCTGGTGCAAAACACAAGGTTCAAGGTATGTCCCCCCAATGCGTCAGGCCGCTGACCATCTGGGACAGGCCCATGGTTGCCATGAACTCATGCTCCGCTCCCCTAAGATTGGCATCAATGTGGATGCTGAAGTCCCCCAAGACTATTGTCTTCGGGAACCGCAACACCATCCCCGACACCAAATCCACTAGAAAATGTAGGGAGGCCACCGTACAGGTAGGTGCACAGTATACAAGCAGCACTCCCAGACTGTCCCCTGCCAAATCAAACACCAGATGGAGACCCTCTATACCCAATAAAGATTACACCAGCTACCTCTGAACAGCCCAACACTCCCTAAAAATAATGACTACACTGCACCCCCTGTCCCTCCAACCACAGTTGATGCTGTACGGAATACCCAGCTGGAACAAGGTCAGCCAAGATAGGCCCCGACTCGGTGTCCAGCCAGGTTTCCATGATACATACAAGGTCGGCTGCATGGAACAGGATCAGTTCCTGGACCGTTGTTGTTTTACTTGCTACTAGGCACGGGAAAACCAGTAAATCCGAAATCCGATAATGCCGGTACCGGGCGTACCGGCATTATCGGATTCGACCCGGTAAATCCGGTCCGGTTACCGGATTCCGGGTACCGGATTTTTTTTACATTGCAGCCATTTAAAAATGGCTGCAATGTAAAAAGCCCCACCAAAAAAGTAAAAAAAAAAAAACCTCCCCAATTCCAGGCTGTGCGGGTGGAAGGGGGGACACCCCCACCCACCCTGCCCAGCCTGGATTTTTGTTTAAAAAAAGACTCAGAGCCC